>PIJE02002185.1:69824-74824 GCA_002895965.2 Coryphaenoides rupestris
CTGAAATACAACATGAACATTAGATGAGAACAATTGAAGGGCCTTGGGCAAATAGTCTCTTTATTGTTTCGATTTCTTTAGGATTCGTTCATCTTGAAATGAATGAAAATAAATGATAGTCGGCTCACTATTATACAAAAATAAGTACTGTTGGTATTACGCAATATTCTGCGTGTGTCGTCCTACGGAGATGCTTGTGATGAAAGAATGAATGGCTGGTCTAATGGTGTTGAGGGACCCACAATACTCATTGTACCCATACATACATTGAACTAATTAATCATTAAGATAAACAAGTGTATTAAGTACCCACATTCACTAGCCACCACAATAGCAAAACAGTCAAAGCCAACTGTGAAGCCCTTTTTCTTCCATATTCAATGCCTTAATGTTAGCGGTTTATGTGAACCGCGTAACGTTTTGAATTACATTGGGAAAATAAGAAGAACTACCTTCAGAACTACTGTGCCCGCCATCAGATATTTGTATTTCAGGATATTTGAAGTTTGAAAGTCATATTTCACGCATGCAAACATTGTCATGAAATGTTGTTCAAAATAAAGACAACGCTGGCCGTATAAAGATGGGGTCTATGAAATAAACCAAAGGTTACATAAAAACACAAATGGTCTTTCATGCTACATGTGTAGTAGACTACGTCATCACCTTTCCCAACCACCCGGTCACTCGCCGTCATTCATCCGTCACTCAGCCCGTCCTCACCGTCATTCCAATCATCATCCATTCATTCCACCAAAAATCACCAGGAATCTCTGTTCACAAAATAGCATTATAGTTGGCCACAAATTAAATAAATATGAAATATGAACGTTTTCAAACAGCAACTATAACCTCAATGTGATGCATCAAACAGTGTGTCATCATTACTGTGCATTGTATTGACTGAGAAAAAGTACCGGGGTTTCTTGTACGACGGTACGACGGTTACGGGCGATACTGCGGCTGAAAGGCTGAGCCTACTGGGCTTCGAAGCTGATGGGAACGGCTTCGCGTTTGCGAAACACGATGTTGGAGACAGATGTGGCCCGCCGGAGAGCTCGGCCCGACGCGCTGCACCTCGGCCGTCGCGGCGTCGCTCTCTCTGATACCGTTTAGAGCGTTGTGCGGAACAAGGAGAACGCGAAGCGGACATCAGACCTGCCTACCCTACTTCGTGTCGCCCCGCTCTGCTGACACACACACACACACACACACACACACACAGACACACCACCCACACACACCACACAAACACAGACACACACACACCACACACACCACACACACACACACACACACACACACACACACACACGGCGATTAGACGAGTGGGCTTTAGGGTGTTTTAGGGAGAAATCCCGCAAGCACACCGGAGCCTTTTCACCCTCCTTCGCTGAAAACAAAGTCTGTTGCAGCTTCTTAAACTTGCCAGCGGGGGGTCGGGCCCGAACGGTGGCCTCAGCTCCCTGCAAGGACAGAGAGCGGGAGGAACGGGATGCGGGTGGAGGTTACCGTGGTTACCGTCACCCAAAATCCTGGCACGCCTACAAGTCGTCCGTCATTCATCCGACCTCGACGGTTGAACCCTCTCGACTGCGAGCGGTGGAAATAAGGGAAGCGCTTTGGTATTGGCCTCACGTTCACCCATTCATTACACCACATACATTGGGCCGGAGTGGCAGCAGCAGCAGCAAAGCATGCAGAGGGAAAAACTCACTTTGGCCAGTGCAGGTATACGGAACGCCAGCTCCACGTGAGGCCGCGACCGGGCACTGGTCTCCATGAAGGGAACCCCAAACTCCTGCACCACCACCACCAACCACCACCACCACCACCACACAACAAACAAAAATCAAACAAACAAAACAAACAAACAGACGGCAAAACAAGACAGAAGCGACGGCATAGGGCCCACATATCAGATTCATGCACGTGTCTTATAATTCATCATAAAATACTGTAAATTCAGACCCCGGCGGCCCCCGTAAATACCGTGCCAAAATACCGTCCCCCGCCTTTTCTCGCTGAGGGGAAGAGGGGGGGTGGGGGGGGCGCCAATTGAAGGCCCTCAGCCAACGATGTGTTTTGTGTGTGTTTACCGATCGCTGTTCATCCTCACCTTGGCCAGCCTCTCCCCCTGCTCCTTCCTCACCACCCTTCTCGTGGGTCGAAATCCGCCTGCTGGGGGAAAACGAGGATGAGACCCTGAGTATATACCCGGATACCCCTCTGCGGGTCCCACGTGGTGCAGAACGGAAGGGCCACCTATAGGAAATAGGCCCACGTCGCGGTGCAGACGGGCCACCTATAGATGTGCGAGCATATATATTGCAAGCAAGCGACGTGGACAAATATAAAACGGTCCAGTAGCTAGGTGATAATGACGACTGATTTTATCTTCGACCGGTCCTCTGAGACACATTCGATTTTAAAATTAAACCCAAGCAACGTTTAGGCGTCTTCTTTAAGGAACAGCTGCGGGACCGCGCGTTCGTCACTGGCAAACGTTAGACGATCGGGGGCTAAACGCTTGTTCCCGCGATGCGCCCCGGCTTTGCCTTGTTGGCCCAGCAGCATCAGGGACCACGTCATGTTGTGGCCCGTACTCCTGGATCTCCAGCCGAGCCAAAGCCTGGGGTGGGGGTAGGTATAGGTGGGAGTGGGTGGGTGGAGGTTGGGTGGGGTTGGGCTGGTTCACATCAAGGTTGCATGCAGGACACACACAACACAAACACAACACAACACAACACAACACATGATGAGCAGCCACAACCTTAACAACTTTAAGACCAGGAGATTAGACCCCGTCTTTCCCCACGTGGTCCACGTGGGCACTGATGCCCCTTTTCACCAAGGGCGTTTTCAGGGCCGCGTCGGAAGCAGAGGGGTTCGGAGCCAGAGCCTAAAACGAACCAGTTCTTCCTGTTTCCACAGACAAAGAACTGGCTCCCGGCCCGAAAAACTGGTTCAACTCTGGCTCCAACTCTTTGCTGGGCCAGAGTTGAACCAACTAAGAACCGACTACGTCAGAGGCTGGGGGCGGGCTGGGGGCGGGATTAGCAAGTCCGCCAAAAACTTTCTGAGCTCCATTTCACAACAAACCCCGACAATGGAAGTGACTACTCCGATACAACCGCACCGATACCACTTTGGCAACGCAACGTTAACCTTGTAATATTCTGAGCCAAGGAATATTGAAATAAAGAGATGCAACCGAGTTGGCGTTTATGGATGTTTAATAGAAACTGCGCATGGTACCGAGCATGGGCGGAGAATTTAGTGGGGACGCTGGGGACATGTCCCCACCAATTAACGGAGCACCCCCCCATCAGAACCGCGAATTAACAGCGCACCCCCCCATCAGAACCGCGAATTAACAGCGCCCCCCCCCCCATCAGAACCGCGAATTAACAGCGCACCCCCCCATCAGAACCGCAAATTAACAGAGCCCCCCCCCCCCCATCAGAACCGAGAATTAACGGAGCACCCCCCCCCATCAGAACCGCGAATTAACAGAGCCACCCCCATCAGAACCGCGAATTAACGGAGCCCCCCCCCATCAGAACCGCAAATTAACGGAGCACCCCCCCCCATCAGAACTGCGAATTAACGGAGCACCCCCCCATCAGAACCGCGAATTAACGGAGCACCCCCCCCCCATCAGAACCGCGAATTAACAGCGCACCCCCCCATCAGAACCGCAAATTAACAGAGCCCCCCCCCCCATCAGAACCGCAGAATTAACAGAGCACCCCCCCCCCATCAGAACCGAATTAACAGCGCCCCCCCCCCCCCATCAGAACCGCGAATTAACGGAGCACCCCCCCCCCATCAGAACGGCGAATTAACGGAGCACCCCCCCCCCATCAGAACCGCGAAATTAACGGAGCACCCCCCCCCCATCAGAACCGCGAATTAACGGAGCAGCATTGTTTTTCTAAATAAACATTTTGTTAACATGTCTGCTTCAGTATACTTAAAGAACAGAGAAACAAATAAGATTCAGTTTTTATTTGAGTTATGACAGAACAGGTAGTAACAAATATACAATTACAAAAACAAGATCACTCGTATCGCGATGTAGTCCGCCATTGTTCTTGTTGTGCTCGCGTTGCTGGGAAGGCGGAGACTTCTACAGACGTACAGTGACGTCATGACGTGGGGGCGGGTTGGCTCTCGAGGCTCTCTAGCCGGTGGAAAAGCAAACCGGTTCTTAAGTTGAACCAGCTCCGAACTGGCACTAGCACCAGCCCAGAACCAGCTCTCGGTTCACGTTGGTGGAAAAGGGGTATGGGAGACGTTATCAACAACACAACACAACTCAAAATGATGTACGGTTCTCTCTTTTTTGTTCATGGTAATCTCTTTTTGGTAAATATATATATACTGTATGTACACGGTTTATACCGTAGGTGCACATGGTACCTATAAGTAACCATTGTACAACTTCTATTTGGTTAAAGATGGGTTCCGAAATGAATGTATTCCCACAGTGGCCAGTCAGAGACGGTGTTGACTTGAAACACTTTTATACAGTTTTGAGTTTAAAGAACATCTATCTAACCGCTAACCCAAACAAGTCATCACTTCAGCCATTTGGATTGTTTTATATAAGTGAGTAAAAGGCAAATCAGAGTCAATTATTAAAATATGGAATGGCTGCCAATGAGTCCAGCCACGGCACAAATGACCTCTGGAACACACTCAACAGATCACGATCGTCGGTCACACATTCACAATATCGACAGACAAACGCGACGTCCGTCCGTCCAAAAGCCGTAAATGTACAACCGTATATATATCCTCTTCAGCTGCAGTCAATGCATTCGAACGCAGTGATTCAGGACGTGTATGGGTGGGCGGCGGGCCTCTAAATAACTGAACGACGTCACACCACCACCACCACCACCACGACAGAAACACTCACCGGCAAGCTAGTCCAATTGAGAAATATCGTTAAGCCCCACAAGGCGAGGCAAGGTCGGAGCACAAAACTAAAC
>PIJE02002186.1:5000-37500 GCA_002895965.2 Coryphaenoides rupestris
ACAGATGAAATTCACTCTCTCTCTCTCTCTCTCTCTCTCTCTCTCTCTCTCTCTCTCTCTCTCTCTCTCTTCTCGTTCTCACAAACCTCAGACTTTTTTTTGGCCGGAGAGAACCACGGGGGAGATGGTTATGTTGGGGGGGGGGGGGGTCCGTGAACAATGGCACAAAAGCCGAGCGTTTTATCGTGAAAGGGCTCCAAGGTCAGACGAGTCACGCGCCACCAGAGCAAAGCATTTGGAACGGGACGACGCCTCCGCCTCCCTCCGCCGAGACGATAGCAACAGATGCGGGCGTCGTCTGCTGCTTGGCGCTGAAGGAACGTGTGTTCACAGATTCTAAATAAAACACACGCTCGCCTCGCTCACGTCATCGAGTCATTAGCGCCGCGGAGCCGTTCGCGAGCGGCGTATATTGATGTGATTTTCCGCGCGACCCCGGTTATTGTGCCGGGTTTTGCGTCCGGACTGATTACAGAAACAGAAACGGCGCGTACGAACTGAATTCAATTGGAATGAAGTAAAAGGTCCGCTCGATAACGCATCTTGATAACGTTTATTTGATTTGTACATCAGCGGTCTCGCCAAAATGTGATTACTGCCGGTACCTTGAGACACCTCTGCGGATTTTTAGTACCGCGGATTAAAACGATTTTCTCCGATTCCTTTGCTTTCATATTGCTTAACGAGGAAAATACAATTACAGTCACTAACCTTATTTTATATCAGAAATAAGTAAGTACCGTGGATTATAAGTTAAACAACATAAAACGAAGGCAACGCAGCGAAGGCAAGCCTTTGGGAAGCCACATTATTTCCCCTCCTGTTGCTCCTTCTGCCGTGCCCCACCGACACCCCCCCCCCCGGTCACACGATTTACTGGCGTCGGCCCCGAGCCCTGAGTAATAAAACACGAGCGATCTTAATCCCACGTATACATCGACCCCCTTGCTGCCACCGTCTCTCCATCATCAGACAGTCACCCACACAAGCACGGCCGAGCCGGCGCCCTCGCGTCGCGTTGGCTAACGAGACGCGGCGAGAGTCGGCTCGCTGTCAGATTAGCATATCTGAGCTCGACCACAGCGGACCTTTCCTCCGAACGGGTCAGCAGACGGAATGACTAATTCCCACATAGTTCGCCTTAAATCCTGATATAGCACCGTAAACAACATCTCAATCAATGTCCGTCCGTCTGTCTGTCTGTCCGTCTGTCTGTCTGTCTGTCTGTCTAGCTCTGTCTCTTTCTACCCATACCCAGCTGTCTTCTTCTTTATCAAAGCTCTCAGATGTTCTTTCTCTCTTGCAAGCGTCATACAGGAGCGGCGGTAGCTCAGGATGTAAGAGCGGTTGTCTGCCTGCCAACAAACCAACCGGAAGGTTGCTGGTTTGATCCCCAGGCTCCGCCTAATTGCTAATTGCTAATTGCTAATGGTGCGTTCCATTTCTACTCAGAAGTCGGAATTTCCGAGTTCAAAGTCGAAGGTTTCCGCGGGAACACGCACTGAAGTCGGACAAATCTCGAAATCCAAGACAGCTGCTCCGCGCTCCGCGTCAATGAAAGCTGTATTCTATACTGTATTTAGCACGACTGTATTTGTGTCTCTGTATGTCGTACACACAGGACTCTCCAACTTCTACCTGTGGACATGTTTGTATGCGCAAAATGCGTTGTTGTTCAATTCAATTGAATTTTGTTTGTATCGCCCTTAACCACAATCCAGTCTCAAAGGGCTTGACAGGCCAGATTATTATGGGCCAAGTGATCGACTGGTAAAACAAGGCGTCCATCTGGGTTTTCTGTCTTGTTAACTGGAACACGGTCAACTCGGGGTGTGACGTCATTACCAGTTCCGACTTCCCACCTCCGAGGTAAATGGATACGCGTCGAGGTGTCCCTGAGCGAGACGCCACCAAACCCTAAAAGTGCCATCGAAATGCAATACAATTCACCGTCACCTCATCACAGCGTTTGCATCACATCGTCGCACGTGAAGATATTCATACACGCGAATATGAATGTGAACACAAAACGCCCGGAGAGGGAGGACTCTTGGGCTAATTAGAGAGATTCTGTGGCGCAGAACCGTAGCGCCCATAACAACGACACGGACACCTTTGTCTGCCTCACGGGCGACGACATCACCACCGCCACCTCCACCCACCACCACCACCACCACCAACACCCTCCACCACCACCACCAACACCCTCCACCACCCTCCACCACCACCCTCCACCGCCCCGCTCTCCTCATGTTTCGGTGAAGCTTCATTAAGAGACGCGGTCCCGTTCCTTCTAAAACCTTTCCAGCGATCTGCATAACAACCGTTGGACGGTAAACACACTGCAACGGAATGTGAGACATAGGAGGGACGTTGTGGACGGAACAAGACTTATGGACAACACACACACACACACACACACACACACACACACACACACACACACACACAGGGTTTTTTTCCCCTTCTGCGTCGATTTGATTAATGAACTAACAAGTAATCGACTACTCCGAAAAAATACCGGCAATGATTAGCCACGATCAATGACTGTACTCACTCAATGAGCTGTAACCCGCACACACACACACACACACACACACACACACACACGCGCACACACTCAGTAATTCAAGCAGCACCGTAGACGCTTCATTCATTCTTTATTGTTTGTAGCTGTTAACCAGATGCAAATACGGATACACTTCATCAGCTACCTGGAGAAATAGTGTTTACCCAGAATCCAACGCTCTCCTGTGTATTCCTGCTGCCATGGCGTCACCTGCCTCTGCTGGTCACATGGTCTGTCCTCGGAGAACTCATTATTTTTGCAGTAATGCAACACTGTGCCGTGACAACCCCGAGAATGTCCTCAATACTAATTCATAACTAACACTTATTATTAATATTATTATAGATGCTCATTAGACTCAATCCATTGAAATTAAATAAATAAACATGTGTGATGTAGCTTACTAATTAGCTCATAATTACTGCCTCGCAACTCACTTGAAAATCCATCGGAAATGATTTACATTTCCAGCGGTAATGTCTTGTATGTTGGTTAATAAAAATGTATTTATTGGATCCCCAGGTGGCCCACCCACCACCATTCTGTCACTAACAAGCTATCATATTACTTCCTGATTGAAATGAGATTTGTGTGAATTTCCCCTTGAGGGATGATAAAGTTATGAATAGAATTGGGAGCTGGGGTGTAATGGAGTAGAAAATATGCATTTTGTGTATGTCCTCAACTTATGTTTGCATGTGTGTGTGTGTGTGTGTGTGTGTGTGTGTGTGTGTGTGTGTGTGTGTGTGTGTGTGTGTGGTGTGTGTGTGTGTGTGTGTGTGTGTGCGTGTGTCACTGTGACTGAGACATTAAGTTAACATTAACTGAGACAAGCTACTGGTCTTGTTCAAACCATCAGTCTCATCAAACCATTATGATCTATCTCATCTTCTTCCACCGCCTCTCAGAGCTCTGCGATGGGTTTAAACCCTCGACAACGTACATGTATGTGTACCCATGATGAAGTGAACACATTACTTTGTCAGCGTGACATTCCATTTTGTTAGCTTTAGTTAGCCTAGCGGCGGGGGATCAAGTTGCCACTAGCAATGGCGATGTGGCGCCGCGTGCTAACATCGAATCTTGTATGAAGTCGACGGAAACACTTCTCACAGATTGAACACAGCGTGCTTCGGCTACGACACGTCCATTAAATCAGAATCTTATTTCGCCGGATGAAGGTAAGATACGTATATTGTGTGAAACGATCGAGAGTATGAGATGTCGTTCACTGAGCAGTTTTCCCACAAAACAAAATGGTCAAACTTCAACGTTCTTGACTTGAAATTCTCTTTTAAATTGACAGACGATCGCTTCTGGAATCCATGGCACTGTTCCAACAGGATCCAAAAAGATTTGGTCTCTCGCCGTTTGCGTAGGCTGCGTATTTTTCTCCAGAGTAAGTTCCCATGGGGGGACAGCGGAAGGGGGAGGGACTTAAGTCTCTCTACATTACTGCTCTTCCCCCCCGGAAATTCCGATAAGGCGGTGTGTCTTTCTTCTGCCTCGTCAACCATTTTATCAGTCAGCTTCCCACCCCCACCCCCCTCCTGCCTTAATGGCTCCTGTCAGTCAGGGATGTAACTGTCAACTGCACTTTATCGGCGCCCCCCCCTGTGATTGGTTAATGACTTGTATAGCAACGCGTTTCGCCATTGGCTCTGGCGGCGCCGTCAGCAAAGTCAGGAAGCGGCAGCGCTATGGTGGAGACAGCCGGGTGTCTTTTTTTGCTTTTGGCGGACGAGGGGGGGGGGGGGGGGGGGGGTTGAAGAAAAAAGGGGGAAAATAAATAAATAAATACATTCAAAAAACCTCTTGTGATCGCCATGATAAGGAGGAATTATCCGTTGGAGGGTTAGGATGCACGGAGTCAGGTTGGGGCTTAAAGAGATGGACATGACCTTTTGCGTTGGACAAGGGGGGGGGGGAACAAGAAGTGGGGGGGGGGGGGGGTGGAGGATAGAGGAGGAGGCGGCGGTGGGCGGCGGGGGGGATGAGAATGGAGGAAGGAGAGAGGAGAAGGGTTGTTGTGAAGCCGTGTGTGCATTATTCATACATGCTGACACAACGCAATCTGTGATTCGTCTGGAGAAGGGCATCAGTCAAGTCACAACCTATCGCTCAGCTCTCGCTCGTACAAAACGCACATATGGCCAGAAAGACACACACCACACACACACACACACACACACACACACACACACACACACACACACACACACACACACACACACACACACACACACACAGACACACACACACACACACACACACACACACACACACACACACACACACACACACACACACACAGACACATGCGCACGCAACACGGATCCACGCGCAATTTCCTCCAAATGTGAGATTTGAATGTTTATTGGCGACGGGACGGGTAGGGGGGGGGGGGGGGGGGGACTAGTAGTGCAGCTGTATTTTTTGGACATCAAATATGAATGAGTTTCTATGGGATATCAGGAACTCTGTCTCGGGTCTCTCGCTCTCTCAGCGGGTTTGAACGTCCTAAATGCGCCACGTGAGGTCAGACGCATTGTTGAGTTACGAGCCCCTTGACGCCCCCCCTCCCCCCCCCCATCGCGTGCACGGCGCCTGGCTCGATTTATTAGCCCCCATTTAGCCGTCGAAGGTCAAAGGGGGATTGGATCATACGGTCAATGTTGATGATGAGGACCAGGCGTCCGTATGTGCAATGTATGGGAGTAGCCGACACCAACATGTCGACAACATATTGGCTGGTTTTCTAAGCATGACAGTCGTAGCTACGTATATGAGAATGGATGACGGGATTTGAAACTGGTGAACTCAACTCAACCGGCCTTCTCCGAAATACGTCCGATGCCGATGCCTTTGTTAGGCTATACATACGTTTAGCGGTGTCTTCCTCTCTGCTGCCCAGAGATGCCTATTCTATGAGAGAGAGGAGGACTCAATGTATGGGGAGACCGTCCACGTTTCTGCTGCAATAAGTGGACCCCGGCATCCTCTACGGACGGCGTATCACGTTACACACTTCCAGGAAAATGGCACCGCTGCTAAAGACTTAACCACTCCGGAAGATTCCACTCCCGAGGACACTACATTATCAAACAAATATCAAACAAGATGCATTCCGTTTGAATCCGTTTTGATTGTGTGGTGCACGCCTGGTTAGCGACGATACAGTGAGGGTTGGATATCTCCTGAAACCGAGACGATAAGATGTTAAGTTCACACACAGCCCAATTATCATTAGTTGTCATATATGTGTCCAAATATTGCTCATTATTCTGGCCTTAATAAGACCATTAGGTGCAGCTGAGTCGGAGCAATATATTGATGGTGGTGGTGGTGGTGGTGGTGGTGGTGGTGGTGGGGGGGGGGGGGGGGTCTAGAATCGAGGTTAATCCAAGTGTGAAAACGAATGAGCAAAATAATTAGGGATGTGCAAATGGACTGGAAAAAATAACCAGAGAAAAACACATGGAGGGAGGGAGCCCTCGGGAGAGAATCCCATCTGCTTTCAAGAGAACGTGACTGTCTTGGATTGTGCCATTCCCTGTCTCCAGTGTGGACAAAGTAAATAGATGGAGAACACTCCACAAAAAAAAGACAACTAACTAACTAATCAATCGGCTGCACGATTTCAACACCAATCGGCTCTGATGAACCAACACACACACCGTAGGCAGGCGGGTCGACGCATTCAGTGGCACTTAAATGGCCAACATTGCGCATGAGTGACCGCTGTGTATCGTGTGTGTGTGTGTGTGTCGGTTTAATAATACACACATGTGTTGTAGGCCTGGCCGTACACCACCAACACCAACACCACCACCACCACCACCACCACCAACACCAACACCATAGGGCTCATAAACAAAGCCCCGATCGCTTTGTAACGCAATGAATTCGCGTGTTAAATCCAAACAACACGACTCCTCTGGAGACAAGAAGCAGACGCGTCTCCCACAGCCAGGCGGCCCCCATTCATTGTGGACGGGACTGTCCGCCACCTGGTGCCTCGGCGGTGTGGGGGGCTCAAATGTCTTTTAAAAACGCCCCAAAAAACCCTCTAAAAATACTGAAGAAACATAACCCCCCCCCCCCCCCCGTCCTGGAACAAACGAGGCCCTTTGTGTTTGGTTGTTAGGTTACACCTGTGAAACTGGAGCTTTTTTTTTTTTTCTTTTTTTTAAACAAACTGTCGCCAATTAATGTGCGTCGAGGTGATGCTTGGATTTGACGCGGGGGGGGGAACAAAGGGGGACCAAATATGCTGGTGGTGGTGGTGGTGCTGGTGGTGGTGGGTCTGGGTCTGGGGGTCTCCCTGGGGTAGGGGGGGGACGGACGGACGGACGGACTAGTGGGGGTCCAACCATCATATCAGCGCAAAACACACACACACACACACACACACACACACACACACACACACACACACCTTTCTAGTTGTAGGGGTTAGGATAAGAACCGACACGGATGTGCATAGACGGCGATCGCAGAATGGCAGGGGTTTAGGCTGCTCCTATACGGTATATATATAACAATCAAATAAAATAGGCTGGTGTGGTGGGGTCTAGGGGGTCTAGGGGTGCGGTTAAAGCAAGACCCTCCTGCGTAAATGCATGGTCCCCCCCCCCCCGTGTCGGGTTACCTGTGTAGGGAGCGCTCCGTCCTCTCCTCCTCCTCTCCTGGCCGACGCGTTCATCGGGGACGTGTGCGCAGGTGGACGGATCCCCTTAGAAAAGCATCAAACCTCCCTCTTCCTCTTCGTCTTCCTCTTCCCTTCCCTTCGATCTTCCCTCTATCCCTTCACAGGTCTGTCTCCGCACACCACATCGCCGGTGTGTGTGTGTGTGTGTGTGTGTGTGTGTGTGGGTGTTGATGATAGATGAATGTCCTCCTGTCCTCCTGTTCCTCCGGTGATGGAGGTCTGTGGTGGTCTTGGTGGTGGACCCCCGCAGGACGACACTCGACTGGACGCGGCTGCTACTCTCCCGGTGGCTGTCGAGGGAAGCACGGCCGCCGGTCACTCACTCTCACACACACACACACACACACACACACACACACACACACGGCTCTAGATACTGCTGGGTGATACCATTGATACTCCCCCACCTTCCCTCCCTACCTTAATGCCCTCCTCTCTCTCTCTCTCTCTCTCTCTCTCTCTCTCTCTCCCCCCTCCTCCTCTCTCCTCCTCCCCCCAACACATGACGTGATGCAGTCAGGATCTCCAATAGCAACCGTATCCCCCATCAACCTCATTACCCCACCTCCACCACCAACCTCATCACCCCCTCAGGACTGGGGGTGGGGGTGCTGACTGGCGCTGAAGGTCTGTAGTGTAGATGGTGGCTATGGTGAAGCAAATATGGCCCTAGGTTCTTTTTGTTTTGTTTCTACTGCAGAATCTATTTTGTAGGCTATATTATATATATATATATAACTACATCAATCCCAGACAATTCGTATATAAACCAATTACAGCCACTTCAATATTGTCAGTAAGTTGACAGTAAGGCAATGTTTGATTAGAGACATTTCTTTATGCCAGACATACATGATGTAGCATGCATGTCATTTATGTCAATGTATTAAGTGGGGTCTACAGGCCAAGGCCTATAGAGGTCATAAGGTTAGGCCTAGGTCTACATGATGAGCCCTACAGCTGCAAGAAGTGGGTCACAGATAATTAGGTCAGTGACGTTATCCTGCACGGTGTGAAGGAATCATTTCTCATAAAGGAGCCTTCACACATTAAACATTAATAAAAATAAGACTCACATAGGCAAGACTCGTATATAGGTTGTCTTTGAAGGAAAACAATGTCCTTGTTTTGTACCCTTCGACAGCATAATTGTTGTTTTGCACATGACAACGTCAGGTTGATGTAGTCAGATTGCTATAATAATGGCCACGTCGCCTACTGCGTCTCTCCGGGCTCTGAAGGAACAAAGACCAGACGCTCACTGTACGAGTTTATTTGTCGCTACTGACATCTAGCGGGCGACAAGGAAACTACCACTGAACGCTCACATAATATTCCTCGGGGATTTCTAATGGGGATTGGGATCGATATGTAATTAGCTATTCTACAACAAGAAATGTTGGTAGACTAGTAGCCTATTAATAATTTGTACACCGTTAAAACTGCAAATGTAGCCCATCAGTTGCTGAAAATGAACCAGACCATAAAGATTATTTATAGTCATCTCATATAGCTGTATATATATATATATATATATATGAATAGCCAACTTATTCATATAATGAATTTCCATTTGTTTTCATTCTCTTTCAGGAAACAGTGTTTTGGTTTGATTGCCAGGACTATTTCTAGGCTATTATCAAATAAGGCTAAATGCCTTAAATTAGATCCCTAAAATTAGTAAGGAAGATGGCCGCTGTCTCCACCACTACCCCACAACAGTGACGTTAATTACACTATTTATATTCCAAGAGTGGCGGACGGACACTGGGAGATCATGTTTCCTAAATGCTTTTATTTCTCCCCATCTCGAGTGCAGCAGAGAACCCCATGTATGGCAAAGAGAGCGGGGCGGTGGTGGCGGTGGTGAGTCCATCGATACCACAGGGGACCACATGGGACCGCGTGTGAGAAGCGGTCCCACCGCCAAGTTGTGACATCATGTATTTTTATCCTTCATGTTAGAAGTATGGCTGGCATCCAGAGGAAGTGTCTGGGTGTGCTAGTCGTCAGACACATACTGTAGGCCCTGCTCTGCACTCCGGCCTCAGAGCCAACGCTGTCGACACACACCAGCAGAGACAGACACCCTCACCTCTCTATCCCCTTGCACATTAAACCCAAGCTCATGTCAATCTAGATACATATCTTACGACCTGCAGGCTAACCCTTCCGAAGAGTGAAAGACACGCTGCAAATAAAATAACATGCCATTTGGCGATTTTATCCATTAGCTCCAGTGGGAATTGACCTCGTAAAACCTGGCCGTAAATTCTCTACACCATATATATATATATATATATATATATATTTTAAAATGGTGTTGGTGTCGAAAATGTACAGCATATATATATATATATATTACACACACACACACACAGTATATATGCAGTGTACAAAGCAATGTCAGCATATAGCATGAACGATACACATAAACGGGGTGGGGAATTGCAGCTTCCTGCACACTGAATAAAGCATGTGTAAACATCACAGAGCGAGACACACTATCTTGTTTTCGATACTGAATTTTATTCAAGTATCTCCGAGACTTTTTCGTTCTTCGGTTCCCGTTTCCATGAAGCCGCTGATCTGTTAATAAAAAGAGAGGCTATCGATATGCATAGCTTTCCTGTAAGTTCCCAACGTTTCACCGGCCCCCTCAGTGTCCCGTTTCATCCGACGGCGCTTGCTAGGGATGCAGGGGGGAAAATATAAAGCTGTCAAGACATAAAATAAAAAAATCATTTCAAAATAAGACTAAAACATAAGCATGGCTGGCAAAGCCCTCTTTGCCACATTGGAAGAACTGCACTTAATGTAGTGACTTACGGATATCAATAAATATGCGTATTATGTGATGATGAACGGCCTTGGACGGCCCAACAGCAGCCAGAGATATTAATCAGGCGAAGTCTTCGGTTACTGTCACAAGACACACATGACAGGACCCCGGGCTTCCTCGCTCGGGGAGGGGGGGGAGGAATCCAGACACTGGCTGAAAAGTAGTTCAAGTTCCCGGCTGCATTTTAGAAACACCGCATAGGCACGTGTGAAAGTTAACGACGACACTGCTCAAACACACAACCCTGACGTGCCTTTGTGCTGTCAAATCACTTCACACACACACACACACACACACACACAGTAAAAAAAAACATCTCACTGCGTGAATCGTGAGTTGATCATTTAAATGGTCTGTGCCTCGCGCCCCCAAACAATCAGTTGAAGAACAACAGAGCTGCATAGGTGATGGTGAGACGCAAACATGTGTGCTGGGACACCAGAAAGAAACAGCATTAGCATTAGCATTCGAGGCTTAATGCCGAATGTGACCCTGTAGCAATGTGTGTGTGTGTGTGTGTGTGTGTGTGTCTACCGTTTCAACAACAAATGTCGACCCTTGATTACGACTAATGAGATGCTTTTCACTGTGTTGCGTACCCCACACTATACTGTCCTCTTGTGCCGTCTGCTGCAGCGTTATTCTTCATGACGGGCCCAGTCGGCGCCATGTCTGTAGTGTGTGTTTACTGGCCGACGATTCAAACCCACTACTCTTTGTCAAGCACCCCCCCTCTGCACGGTCGACTGTGTGAGCGTTTCCAAGAAAAATGTCTACCAAACAAGCGCAGCCCCGTTCACTCCCGTTCTCCCATGAAGGCCAGCGCGATAAATAGCCCTCACATCACTTTCACAAAGCTGCTACCCACAACCCACTAGAAACTGAGGGAGGGAAAAAAAAAGAAAACATGGCTTAAGATTTAAGTCGCAGGTGACAGAGAACAAGGACACGACATAAAAAAACAATGACGTAACGACGCGAGTACAACATTAAGCTTTCAGACATCTTTAAATAAAGCAATCACTTTAAAAGTGTTTACGACCCACTCACATAAAAGATACAAGGGACCAGGTATATAAGCCGAAAGATTTCAACCAGGAGAGCCAGTAGTTTATTGCTGTGTGCGCCACATGGTCTCAGGGGAGCTGGGGGGGGATTATAGGAGCCGAAATGAAAAGTGGAGCTAGGTTGGATATTATTGCAGAGACAGGAAGAGAAGAGAGGCGTTCGTAGTGAATGTAGTTGCATATGTGAATAGATGGCGTTAAGAGAGATGGCTGGAGGGGGGGGTGAGGGAGGGAGGGGACAGGGGTGGGTGTACACAAGTCAGTGCAGCTCAATGAAGACCTCCATCTCCTCTGAGATAAGCCCCTTGTAGGGCAGTCTGTGCCGCTCCACCGCCCGCGCCGCCAGGCACTGCAGGGTGACGTAGTTCAGGGGGCAGAGCGCCGGGTGGCCGGGGTTGCTGGGCCCGCCGCCGGGGGGGCTGCCGGCGGCGCTCTGCTCGTCCAGCAGCTCGTAGGCCGCCTGCCGGCGCGCGTTCGTGGCGTCAAAGTGCGCGCCGGCGCCCACCAGCAGCGCCATGATCTGCGGGCAGCCGTTGGCGGCGGCCACGTGCAGCGGCGTGTTGTTGTCGCAGTCGCGCGAGTCGACGTCGGCGCCGCACTCCAGCAGCAGCGCCGCCACCGCCCGCGACGGGAAGCGGCCCGACCGGGTAGCGGCCCACCGACGTGGTCTCCTTGTCCACGGCCATGTGCAGCGGGGTGGCGCCGCCGCGGCCGCGCGGGTTCAGCTTGAGCAGCCGGTACACCGTGCGCTTCTTCTGGTGCTCCTGCGTCGCCGAGCACTCCAGCTTCTCCAGCAGGAAGAGCAGGTGCAGGATGATGGCCAGCGCCTTGGTGAACTGCGGCGCGTCGGGCGGGTTGTCGCGCTGCGCCACCGCCCGCTCCACCTCCCGCACGCTCTTGCCCAGCACGCCCATCAGGTCGTGGAAGGTGACGCGCGTGGCCAGCGTGCCCTTGGCGCGGTCCTGCAGCACGAAGGAGAAGAGCTCGGCGAAGGACAGGAAGCTGGAGGCCGTCATGGGGCTGAGCGGGTCCAGGTTGCTCTGCTGCATGTCCAGCGCGTACTTCCACAGGCTGATGCAGCGCTCGAAGTTGCCCGAGTCGGCGTACACGGCCCCCCGGTAGCGGATGTAGTACGAGGTGTCCGGGTGCGACGGGCCCAGGATGCGCTCGCGGACCAGCAGGGCCTGCATGCGCATCTCGTCCGGGTCGGTGATCAGGGCCTCCAGCTCCTCCGCCGTGGTGACCTCCTGGGCGCGGTTGTACGCCGCGACGGGAGGCCCGGGCGGGGGCTTGGCTAACAAACCCGCCTTGTCTCCGGGTTGCCTCAACTCCATCGCCCTCCGCCAGTACCTCATGGCGCCGAGGAGATCCCGTTTCTTGTCCACAAACGTGGCGCCGAGGAGTTCGAGAGCGTCGACGCGCTCCTCCCTCACGGAGCGGGGCTGGTGGGCGAGGTACTCCACGATGTTCGTGTGACCCGTGACACTCGCGGCCATCAGCGGGGTCATCCCGTAGCCGTCTCTCTCCATGCGGGCGTTACACTTGAGCAGCATCTTCATGATGTCCAAGCTCCCGGACTCGGCGCAGTCGTGCAGCGCCGTGTTGCCCTTGACGCTTTTGCGGTTGACGTCGGCGCCGCGGTCCAGCAGGAACTTGGCGATCTCCCGGTGCCCCTTGTAGCAGGAGATCATGAGGCACGTGTGGCCGTGGCGGTTGGCCACCTCCATGTCGGCGCGGTGCTCCACCAGGTAGCGGACGATCTCCAGGTGGCCGTCGAAGCAGGCGGCGCGCAGCGGCGTGGAGTTGGTGAGCGTGGCGTTGTTGACCGCGGCGCCGCCCCTCAGCAGCGTCTTGACGACGGGCAGGTGACCGGCGGCGGAGGCGGCCCACAGCGGCGGCGCGCCTTCGATGGTCTCGCCGTCGAAGTTGACGGCGCCGCCGAGTTCCACGTTGGCCTTGCAGTGGTCGAGGAGGTACGCCACCACGTCGAGGTGTCCGTGGCGGGCGGCGATCAGCAGCGCGGTTCCTCCCTGCGTCTTCTCGTCGGCCACGGCCTCCAACTCCTCGGGTGTCTTGTGGCTCAGCAACTTCTGGATAAGTTTCAGCTTACCGTCTCTGGCCGCGTTGAACACCGCCGTCGTTAAATCCATGCTGTTCGTTCTGCGCTGACAGACACTCGACCACTAATGCCGCGGCCACATGACGCGGGAAGAGGGCGGCGGTTGTTGTTGTTGTTGTTGTTAAACAGTTAATAGTCGTAGTCTCGTCCCGGACCTGGACTCGGGTCCTGGCTCGCATCTTTCTGCCATTTTGAGGGCGCTGTCAAGATGGCGTGTGAGCGACAGGTCTATGTTTACATTTTCCCGCGTGTCGCGGTGGGACATGTAGTTCTTTTGTTTTTGTAAACACTCGCTTTTCCGAACGCGTGTGCGACGGTGGCTCGTTAGAGGAACTACATTTCCCGTGATGCTTGCGCCTGACGCCAGATCAGCTGATTCGTGGATTCGCTTGTTATGTTACCGTCACCTGAGCTCACACGGCTGACCGGAGCAGTTGTAGTGCACAAATATAGCCACACTCAAATACCCCCTTTGTTTACAATTCAGTAGAATAAATTATTTTATATACTATTTTACTATGGACTTTTACAATGCGTAATATTTAAAAAAAAGCACACTTCATCAGGGTGTTCATGAGGTTTATTTGATCAGAGGCTATTTTTTGACAAGTGAGAACATAGGGAATTACTCAACCAAAAATACATGTGAGCCACGTGGAGGCAGCATTGCACAACCTCTTTATTATTAGGTTTCTGCAAAGTGATTTTTTCAGGTGACTCTACCTCAGCCTAGATATATATATGTATATATATATATATATATATATATATATAACACTTCAATTAACTAAGTTATATACAATTATTAAAATTAGGGATACATTAATTATGTAATGTCTGTGAGGTCAACTTGCTTTTTGTAGAAGGGCTGGCCTTCTATCAATTCCAAAATGTTATATGAAATCAGCAGGAAACAGGTCGTTCTCTTATCGAGCGTCCTGTCTGTGGAACAGTCTGCCACCTGTAAAGAGGGAGGGAGGCTGACTCGGCTGATATATGTAAGGCTAGACTTAAAACCCACCTATTTACCCTTGCCTCCTGGCTGTCAGGAGTGCCCCTCCAGCTCCAATTACAGCCAAATCAACACGCTGTCAGCACTAGCCTACCCTTGCTGCTGATGGGTATCAGGGTAGAGGTGGCTTGTATGTTCCCTGTCCACCATGCTCCATCTAACCATCATGTTGTCTCCATTTTTGGCCACCCCACCTGACAGCTACCAGCCTGCTCTCCAGCCAGCACCCCATCATTCGACAATATTACTATTCCATTTTTCATTTGCACTTTGTCCCTTGTAATTGTAATGCTTTGTTCCTCCTTGTAATGCCCGTATGACACCATTGCACTCTGAACCGTCCCTGGAAGGAGGGATTCCTTCCTTGTTAATTAAGGGAGTCGTTTCTTGCCCTTTAGACAGGCTAAGGCTAGGGGGGTGTCATAATCACATGGCCCATAATCATATGGCCTGTAAAGCCCTTTGAGACTGTAATCGTGATTAAGGGCGATACAAATAAAATTGACTTGACTTGACTTGATATTGAATGACATGGTATAATTGCTAATATAATATATAATATAATTGATTGATTAACGTGATTCTCAGCAGTGCTGTAGACCTTATTGTGCACTGTTTTTATATCAAGCCTATTGTATAGATTATATTAGCCTTTGTTAAATTGTATAATCTGTTACGCCTAATCAAGATGGAGTTGCTAACAGCATGAGCACTTAATAGCGTTTTTACATATTCATGTTAATGGGGCAGTTACTGCGAATCAACAAGTCAAATGGGCAATTCTTCTTACACGTTTAGTTGTGCATAATCAGGAATGTGTATGAGAGTATCAGAGGCGTAGGAGAAACACATTGTACAATGAAAATATAAAAGTGTTATATTTTTTATATATTTATTTTTTTTAGGTTCAACAGATTGCCACGTGAACAGTTATATTGGGAACACACTATCCCACTATCAAGTAAAAACGAAATTGAAAAATAGAACATTTGTGTATACCGTATGTCCATAGAACTCTGGAACGCTCTCACATGCAAAACTCACATTTGATAAGACTCTCAATACAAAAATAGACCACACACCTCCACCTGTATCATCATGGACTGTGTCACCACGACATTGTTTACTAAGCACATCACAAAGTTCAGAATAACACTCTGAGAAACTCATCATGAGGAGCAGGAAGCAATGAGTCAGCGACGGTTCAAATGGAGTTCTTTTCTCTCTGCGGTGACATTTCTAGAGGGGCAAACAAATCTAACCAATAACGACTGGCTGCTGGTTAATGGATGAGGAGTGTCACTTTAGCTCACATCTCGTGTTTTGTCCTATTAGAGTCCTATTCCACCTCCCGACCCCTCACTTATGGTGACCAATCGCCGCTCTCCATCCCACGCACACCCAGTTAAAAACTAAATGTGACCGAGCATTCTCAGTTGTTGGCCCTAAATTGTGGAATAGTTTGTCGCCAACAACGATATCTTCCCCCTGCATTGACATTTTTAATACTCGGCTAAAATCTCTTCTCATTTGCCTCTTAATTAGCCATCGTGAAGATATTCCTGACCACTCTCCGCCTTTTATTTGTTTGTATTTTATTGTTGTTTGTATTATGCCGTTTGTGTTGATGATTTAATTTTCTTTATGCCTTTTAATTTACTTTATGCCTTTGTACTTATATCCTCTTATTTATGTCTGTTTTCACATTTGATCGTTCATCACTCTCTGTCAACATTTGTTGTTTTTAAATGTGCTCTATAAATAAACTGAATTGACCTGACTTGACTGTGTGTTGCTAGTGGGCTTCCTTCCTTTCCCATCCAATTAGGGGATTGTCTGACATCTACTCAGCCCGGGTTCCTAATGTCTCCCATTTGTGTGAACAACATTTACTCTCTGCTGTGCTGTTTTGCTATGTCCGAGTTAACGACTACATTTATATTAGTTTTAAGCCTTGTTCCAGCCTTAAGGCAGAGTTGACTTGACAGCCAGCATACATACAGAGCATTGAGAGGTGATCTCCTCTCCTCTCTCTCTCTCCTCTCCTCCTCTGTGTGCGTGTTGAGTGATTATCACACGCCCCCCCCCGCCTTAGTTGCTGGAGAGCAGCTCCCTCAGCAACACCTCCCGCTCCCCGAGGAGAACGTCCCTCTTCAGGCTCGTGCCCTTGTTCACCACCTTCATCTTCATGGCCAGGCTCTTCACCTGCGCCGGCGTCAGCGCCTCGAAGAAGAAGTCCTCGTTGAACACGGGGTTGCGGCTGTTCTTGATGATGGTGCTGCGTTGCTTCTGCTGCTTGCCCGGGTTCAGGTAGAGCGCCACGCAGCAGTTGATGCTCTTGATGTCCGTCTGCCGGTCGTACAGCTCCTCGGCCGCCAGCACGCGCACCCGCAGCCGCGCCGCCTCCGCGTCGTAGTGCGTGCTCAGCCGCAGCGTGCCGCCCTTGTGCAGGTTGACGGTGTGCTCGCGCTGCAGCACCTCGGGCCCCGCGCCGCCGCCGCCGCGGTAGGCCGCCCCCCGCAGGCCGCGGAAGGCCGGCGAGGGCGGGCAGCGCAGCCGCCGCCGCTGCACGTTGGGGCTGTTGTCGGCCGAGCTGCACTCGTCGGTGGAGAGGGAGCTGTGGCGGCCCAGGGAGCGCTTGGCACGGGACATCTGGAGGACGGAAAGAGACACAGAGGTGGAGGAACAAGGGGTTAGAGCGGTTGTCTGGCAACAGGAAGGTCGCTGGTTCGCTCCGCCTAGCTAAGTGTCGAGGTGTCCCTGAGCAAGACACCTAACCCTAACTGCTCCTGACGTGTTGGTTGTTACCTTGCATGGTTGGCACAGCCGTCGGTGTATGAATGGGTGAATGTGAGGCAACTGTAGAACGCTTTGGATAAAAGCGCGATATAAATGCAATCCATTTACCATTTACCATTGACTATACGTGAGACCGCAGGGCTCATTAGAATCTGGCAACCATTTTGGCCACCACTTAAAAAAGGGACAGCAAATAGTCAAATGCTCACCCCAAAATAAATACATTTGTTGCATTAGTGAAATAAAAATATTATTGTGACTGTTGGAACCAGAAAGCTGCACACGTGTTGTTGCGTTTGATCCTGAATGACAAACAAATGGGACATTTGTGAAGTCTTGCAAGGCTAAGTACCCCAGCATCTTTGAGCGGCAAAGCATTGCACAACATACACTTTGATAAGTGACAAAAATGGCAACACTATATTTAGTTTCCGCAACCAGAAGCTAATGCCTGGTTGTCAGCCTGGCAACCACTAGTAGCTTAACCACTATGTGTTGAGCCCTGGACAGGTAAGAGAGGGACGTGGATAGTGTAGTGGTTAGGCTGCTAACAGAAAGGTGCTAGTTTCAATCCACAATTTCCACAACCGACCTGTAAGCGTCCTCGAGCAAAAAGTCTCTTAGCTTTAAAAGCATCTGCTAAAGGAAGCCTGAGGGAAGCAGAACGATAAGGGTTCCCACCTTAGTTTTGGTCTCCTGGGTGAACGAGCGGATGATCGAGGCGGAGCGGGTGAGCAGGGGCGAGGTGAACGGGGAGGACTCGGCCGAGGAGCAGGTGTCGCTGGTGTCCCCGCCGCTGAAGTAGCGGTACGGGTTGGGGTCGGCGGGCGACAGGTGGCTGCCGCCTTGCCTCCGCTGGGAGTTGGGCGACGTGAGGGGGCTGCTGGGGTCGCTGTGGAACAGACTCTCCTTGCGGCGGGTGTGGGGCGACTCCACCAGCGTGGAGAAGCCGTAGGAGGTCTGGGCCTTGGGCACGTAGGGCAGGGACATGGCGGTCTGCGACTGGGGGTCCGCGTTGGTGTTGACGTCGACGGTGCCCGCCACCAGGTGGCCCACGGCGACCGGCTCGTCCGCGCTCTCGATCTGGATGATGTGGCGGTTGGCCGACTTCAGCAGGCTGCGGGTGTCCCCCGCCAGGCGGGACAGCAGCTTGGGGCTGCCGGGCAAGCGGCCACCCCGGGCGCGGGGGTTCTGGCTACAGATGACGTGGTCGGAGGCGGAGGCGGGCAGGCTGGCGCGGTGCCGGTGCTCTGGGGCGAGGGCCTCGGGGCTCTCCGGGGGGCAGCACATGATCTTGGGCGGGATGAAGAAGTCGGGGATCCTGTTGGGCGTCAGGACGTTGGTGTACACGGAGATGGGGATGGCCTCGTGGGTCTGCGAGGGCCGGGATTGGGTTCCGCTGCCGTCCACCGACCGCCGGAGTTTGTTCAACAGCCACATGCTGATACTACTGAGACTTGGTGTTGATTGGCTGAGAGGATGATGCTGGGGAAGCAGAGGTTTTGATGTTGAACATTAAAGCAGATGGCTACTACAGCCCCAGCATTCAGTTAATAAGACTAATGGAAGACAATAAACTTTGCGTATGCAAGATATATTTCACAATGGTATACAAATACAATTCTCATACATATAAGATTTGTGATCATGCATGGACTCTGGAAATAAATACAAAAAAGTATTTAACATAGCATTTTGGCTTAAGGTATACAATATATGGTCTGTCCAACAACGGAGATGGGCTACAATGAAAAGTAAGCATGTTGAATGTAAATCACCAAAAACGTCCACAAAAGAATACTAATACAAAAATAAATAAATGCTGATTGTGGATAAAGAAGACGGTGTCTGTTCCGAAGCACAATGAGTGATGGAGTAACGGTCTGCCCACAACAACAACATCCAGCATCCAAACTACAACACATCTCCGCCAAGACATGTGGAACACAGAAGGACCTGTTGCGCCATCTTACCAACAAACAGCGCAAGTTGCCCATCGATCATTCAAGTAACCTTTACGAAACCATGCAGCTGCTAAGCAACACGTGAATATTCTCATCAGACCATCCAGTGTCAGATCGATAAGCTTATTGATATCACAAGACACATACTTACATTGTTATTCCATTTACAAATATTACAAACATCTCCCAATCTCAGCTGCAACTGATCTATTTAGATGAGGCTGTATTACAGGTCGCTCCAAAATCCCCCAGAATCTATGTTTGAGGTAACTTTGAAAAAAATACAAAATAAACAATACAATACAATACAATACAATACAATACAATACAATACAATACAATACAATATTCCACTTCTTACGCGCAACTCACCTGGACTACAGCATTTCTCTTTCATTAAACAGCAGGTGAGTTTAGTTTAGTTTAATCCACATCCCGGCAGCTCCCATGCACTTGACTTATGCTTGCTTATTACTATATTATATTATATTATATTATATTATATTATATTATATTATATTATATTATATTATATTTTTCCCTTTCTCTGCAAGAAAGTATCCAGCGCGTCCGCTGCGTCTGGAGCTGCGCACGACCACCGGAGCGCACCGACTCTTCTGCTTTATAGGAGACCCCCGATGACTGGCAGGGGCGGCGCCAGGGATTCCATGTTCTAGGGCCCCACCACGGCCGAGTGAAAAAAACCACATAATTTAGACGTATCATTATATTGTATGGACCCATATAATACTGTGATACTTTTACCATGTGGTTAAATGGGGTTTGCACGGAGTATCATACTTTAAAAGAGAACATTCTTTTCTTCGTGTTTGTTTAAGTAGGCTCTTTATTATGTAAGAGGGTGACAGGGGCCATATTTAGTTTTATTATTTTTGATACACATTTCTAACCAATTTATTTTGCCTATTTTACTGCAGTTGTGTCACTAATTACTTCGAAGAAAAGAAATCCAAATAAAAACAACCTTTAATGTCAGGCTTTTAGCGCCCTGCCTCCACTTTGGGCCCCGGGTATTCAGTCCCACTTCCCCCCTCCCAGTCCGACGCCCCTGATGACTGGTAAGCCAATTGGAAGCCGATGCTGCCAATACACAGTACATGCCCATAGGATAGCCTGCTCCTGAAATAAGTAGAATAAGTACGAACAGTGCTCGGGTCTAATTGACCACCATTATCTACGAAGGTCTATTTATTATCAGTCAATAAAAGTTGTAAATTGGACCCGTTTGCGGGTCTACGTGGCGCATATACAGTAGATCAATAATTTAGCTCCCATTAACTAATGCGGCACAAAAAAAGCACAACACATGCAATGGATCTTTTGTAGCTCATCGATTATCCCTCCATGTCGTCCTCAAGAGCGCGAAGAATATTGATTTCGACTTATTTAGACGACTTTTGCTTTGCGTACCACTTTTGCGTTGACTCCAACCAATTAGACTGGTACTTGCAGTGAATTGGGCTTTCCTTTGGCTACCAGTAGATAATGATGACAGCATAACAGACAGGAATATGTGATGTAATTGCTGTAATTGCTTTTCCATTGGAATTGTGCAGAAAAAAGCCATGAGCTAATCTAATATGGACAACATTTATGCATAGCCTAGTTGCATGGTGTGGTGTGGTATGGTGTGGGTTATAATATGGGTGGTGTGTGGTATGGGTGTGGGTAAATATGATAATATGGTATAATATGGGCCCCAGAAAGCACCACAGAAGCAACCCAGACAAGAATCAACTTTATTTATCAGGAAGGAAATTTCTCAAAAATAACAACAACATAAGAATAAAAAACAATAGAATAATAAATGTAAAGTGTATACGCCGAATAGAATAGCAATACATCTAAGAAACATTTAATGAAAAAAAATAAGGTGACTAGAATAGAAAAGTTGTCATTGTTGTGGTATTGAAAAGTAATATTGCACATGACATTGTTCTCAGTGTCTGATGTTTCAACTGTCCCCCCCGCAGAAGGGGGAGGAGTTATATAGTTTGATGGCCACTGGCAGAAAAGTCTCTCCGGTGGCGTTCTGCGGTGCACCTCGGTGGTCTCAGGCTCCGACCGGCGGTGCTCTGGTATGACTCCAGTGTGCCGGGGGGATGAGAGGCGTGGTCCATGACAGCCGAGTCCCTTCCTCAGCAGACTGCCTCACGCTGCCTCTTCCCTGCGGGGGGGCCACCAGCTCCTGCAGATGGCCCCGGTCCACGCTGGTAGACCGGTCAGACTCCTCGATGTCCATCTTTTACCCCCCCCCCTCTCCATCTGTCTCCCTCTCACCACAGTGGTTCTCTCATGATTCCCAGTCTACGGCCGCGTTTCCACCACAGGAACTTAACCCTAAAACCTACAGGAAGTAGGTTACTTGTCTAAATTCTGTTACAGGGACATAACTACGTTCCAAAAGTTCCAGAACTTTTTTTTTTGAGGGGGGGCTGGTGGGGGCGGGGCTTGCAAGCGCTGAGCATTTCCTCCATCTCAGTTCACCTCATGGGTCAATCTCTGCAATAGCTCATAAAATCTGTTTGCTTGCTTTAAAGGTCCTATTCCATCAGACACGTCATGAATAAATGCCGCGCAAAGGCAAGAGCGAAAATGCAGAACTCCGTCCTTTCTCCAAAATATTCTCTGTATTTAAAGGACTCAATCAGAATGCGGTTGCACTTTTTCATGTTGTGTGTGTGTGTGTGATGTGGTGTGGTTTGTGATGGTGTGGTCATGTGACGTGGTGTGGTTTGTGATGGTGTGGTCATGTGACGTGGTGTGGTATGGTTTGATATGGTACCATATGCTATGCTATGCTATCATATCCTATGGTACGCTACATTACATTTATCTGCCCTTACTTACTTGTACATTTATAATACTCAATATTCAAGACTTCTGGATTCCATTACATTGGATTATATATATATATATTTTTCTATCATTTTTATGTATATTGTGTTATCTTATTATGTATATTGTGCCGTTCTCAACATATATACTGTATATATTTGTTTTTCCGTGTGTATACTAGTATATGGATATTGTCAATGCATATACAGTATATATCATTTTCTTTGCGTACTTTCGCCTGCCGTGTCGCGAGTGTTTCACTGTACAGAATGGCCCCGTGTTGTGATGTACATGTGACAATAAAACACGTTGCCTGTGATTATGATGCTAGGCATGGCGTGGTATGGGCACAGAAAGCCAGAGACCCAGATGATGAATCCTGTGTTTGTTCTTACGCTGCCAACTGCTCCTGCAGATGGCCTAGGTCCACGCTGGTAGACTGGTCAGACTGGTCCACGTCTCTCACCCCCTCTCCATCTGTCTCCCCGGCTTCATTTTCTCTTCACCGTGGATGTCTTATGATTTCCAATCTGTGTTATCTAATCCCATAATCCTCAACACATTTCTTATTATCCACCAACCATCGCTATGCACCAGCAACCCTTGGTTCTACTGCGTTGCGCACGTGTGTGCGTGTGTGTGTCCTCGTGTGTGTGTGTGTGTGTGTGTATGTGTGTGTGCGTGTGCATTTGGTTTATGTGCGTATGTGTGTGTGCGTGTTTGGTTTGAGTGTATGTCTGTGTGTGTGTATATGTATGTGCGTGTGCATTTGGTTTGTGTGTGTGTGAGTGTGTGTGTGCATTTGGTTTGTGTGTGTGTGTGTGTGTGTGCATTTTGGTTTGTGTGTGTGTGTGTGTGTGTGCATTTGGTTTTGTGTGTGTGTGTGCATGCGTGTGCATTTGGTTTGTGTGTGTGTCTGCATTTTGTTTGTGTGTGTGCATTTGGTTTGTGTGTGAGTGTGTGGGCACGCGTGTGTGTGTGTGTGTGCATTTGGTTTGTGTGTGTGCGCATGTGCATGTGTGTATGTGTGTGCATTTGGTTTGTGTGTGTGCATTTGGTTTGTGTGTGTGCATGTGTGTGTGCGTGTGTGTGTGCGTGTGTGTGTGTGCGTGCATGCGTGTGCGTGTACGCGTGTTGCCTGATTACCCCGGTGCCGCCTGGTCCCTCACCAGATGGGTTTCTGGTCTCACAAGTCCAATGAGGATGATGGGCTGGGATCACAGCGGCAGAAGCGTCGGATGGGTTTGGATTTTGGATGCGTTTCCCTTTCCTTACAGACACAGACACAGTTCACTTTATTGATCCTGGATGAAGTGATTTGTTGCAGCAGTTTCTCAGCTGAAGCCAGAAACGCCAACGCAAGTAGAATACAATAAACACAACGAGCAATACAAACACAAAATACAGCATCACAGAAATATAAATATTATTTATAGATAAAATATCAATCAAACTGACAGCAAAAAAATAAGTATATATTCTGTATATACGTATATATTTGAAACTGAAGCAAAAGTAAAGTAAGAGAGTCTACAGTAAGGTCATGTGTCTCAGGTATATTGCAGGCATCCTTCTGGATATGACTCATCTCAGATCCAGAAGTTCGATGATGATGCAGATCATCAACTACAGTCTGATGTGTGAGACTAGGATATGATGAAGGATAGGATATTGCAGCAATGTCTCTTGGGTTCGTCACCCGGAAGGAGAGACGGTAGTCGGAATGAAGCGAAATACTTTTATAATAAAGTGAAAACGCCGCCCAAAGTCGCCCATTGGCTCGCGGGTTCCGGCAAATGAGCGAGTAAATTGTGTGGGTTCAAGTTAAATGAAGTTGAGTTAAGGAGTTTGATGGCCACATAAAAAAAAAAGAAGAATTCCCTGCGGCGATTCGAATCCGGCCAAAGAGTCGCCGTTCTGTCGCTTGGACGCCCTCCTCTGTGCACGCGGCTCGCCGGGTGGGAGTCATTGTCAAGGAGACAGAGGACAGTTTGGACAGCAGCCTGCTCTCTCCGTGACGTTCCGCCAGGGGGGGGTCCGGCGCCACCCCCAGAACAGAACCCGCCCGATAAGATCAGAGCCCACCGGTCTGTTTGGTCTGTGGGAGTCCGCCGCCCTCGTGCTCACGCGGCCCAATTCTTCACACCTACCTTCACGCTGCTATCGGTTGTACTGCATTTATATTTACATAGATTTTTACAAGAGGCGGCAATGTATCACTGGTGGTACATCAGTATTAGAATAGAGCAGGTTTCAAGCATTCATAATTGCTCGGTTAATAGAACAAGTTTCAAGTGCTCATGATTGCGAGGTTGACAGCAAGATCGCTAGGATGACAACAGAAGTACCACTTTGAGTGCAATGCCAACATCCAAGAACATGAAGGATGCTACACAATGCAAAGTACTATGACTTAGTAGCCAAGACGTACAGAGTGAGCGCTCGGGTACGGAGAGGGATGGGATTCCAACCCTGGTTGTGTAGGTGGGGATGGAGTTGGAGGAGGAGGAGGTGGGGGGGGGGGGGGGGATTAAGGAAGGAAGCTTTGCAGCGTCCAGGTGAACTCTGAACAGGTGAATCTTGAGTCTCTTGCGGAAGCTGGTGAACATCAAAATAGCAAAAAAGCATCTATTTTGCATAAAGTCCATTTAAGAACATAATATTTACGATGTTTCTCTATTCCTTCTGCATGGCCCCTACTCTTACATCCCATTCTTTGTTTAGAATGTGTCTGGATTATACGTTTGCAAAATGTCAAGTTTTTTCCCCCCTTATTCTTCATTGTTTAACGTAAGCCTTTCTACTCACGACGTCGCTGTGTTTACTTGAGACGAGAAAGAATCCTTTTGTCCAAATCAAATCTCCTCTCCGGTCGTCTTGTAGTCATTTGTCTGCGTTTGTTTAGTTTGTTTGTGCGCGTGTGTGACGGTGTGTGTGTGTGTGTGTGTGTGTGTGTGTGTGTGTGTGTGTGTGTGTGTGTGTGTGTGTGTGTGTGTGTGTGTGTGTGTGTGTGTGTGTGTGTGTGTGTGCGCTCAGAAGCCCGCAATCATCTCTGGCTGTCTGATTTGTTGATGGGTTTGTCACAGACATCATATTTGTCATTGGGGGGGTTGGTGGTGATAAACTCTAACAATATGTTAGCGTGTCGGTGAATTCTGAGTGTGATTCAGTAAGTTCACGCCACTAGCGCCAGTGTCGGCGGCCCGCAGGTATCATCTCGAACCTCATTACGTCGGCAATCAGGCTCTCTCTCTCTATCGATACCGGTGGTGGCGTCAAGCCGTCGAACCTCAAACAGAAGAAACGCGGCCGACGTGAACACAACAGAACTGACTGCGACTGAGTCAGTCAGTGTGAACTCTGACCTTCTATTAGATTCAAGACGCAAAGCAGAAACATTAGACTGTTTTCTTTTTAATTCAAGATGCTAAGTAGAAACGGCAGTAGCCCAGGAGGTAAGAGCGGTTGTCTGGCGACAGGAAGGTCGCCGGTTCGATCCCCAGGCTCCGCCTAGCTAAGTGTGGAGGTGTCCCTGAGCAAGACACCACCTAACCCTACCTGCTCCTCCTAGCTAAGTGTGGAGGTGTCCCTGAGCAAGACACCACCTAACCCTACCTGCTCCGCCTAGCTAAGTGTGGAGGTGTCCCTGAGCAAGACACCACCTAACCCTACCTGCTTCTCCTAGCTAAGTGTGGAGGTGTCCCTGAGCAAGACACCACCTAACCCTACCTGCTCCGCCTAGCTAAGTGTGGAGGTGTCCCTGAGCAAGACACCACCTAACCCTACCTGCTCCTCCTAGCTAAGTGTACATGATATCTAAAGTATACTGTATGTTGTGTGTGTACATGATATCTAAAGTATACTGTATGTTGTGTGTGTGTGTTGTACATGATATCTAAAGTATGTTGTATGTTGTGTGTGTGTGTACATGATATCTTAAAGTATACTGTATGTTGTGTGTGTGTGTACATGATATCTAAAGTATACTGTATGTTGTGTGTGTGTACATGATATCTAAAGTATACTGTATGTTTGTGTTGTTGTGTACATGATATCTAAAGTATACTGTATGTTGTGTGTGTGTGTACATGATATCTAAAGTATACTGTATGGTTGTGTGGTGTACATGATATCTAAAGGTATACTGTATGTTGTGTGTGTGTGTACATGATATCTAAAGTATACTGTATGTTGTGTGTGTGTACATGATATCTAAAGTATACTGTATGTTGTGTGTGTGTGTACATGATATCTAAAGTTATACTGTATGTTGTGTGTGTGTACATGATATCTAAAGTATACTGTATGTTGTGTGTGTGTACATGATATCTAAAGTATACTGTATATTGTGTGTGTGTGTACATGATATTCTAAAGTATACTGTATGTTGTGTGTGTACATTGATATCTAAAGTATACTGTATGTTGTGTGTGTACATGATATCTAAAGTATACTGTATGTTGTGTGTGTGTGTACATTGATATCTAAAGTATACTGTATGTTGTGTGTGTGTGTACATGATATCTAAAGTATACTGTATGTTGTGTGTGTGTTACATGATATCTAAAGTATACTGTATGTTGTGTGTGTGTGGTACATGATATCTAAAGTATACTGTATGTCACTGGGATTTATCGCAGGCTATACACTTACAGGATAGATATGTTTACAGGAAGTCTTAAATAGTATTAGAACAGAACAAACGTGTCGATTGAGGTGTTCCGCTCACCACTCGCTGAGCAGAACACCAGAGCATCGTTAAGTGGTCATTAAGAAACATTGTGAGCCGTGTCGTCATCTAGGGCAGTGAGATCTCCAAACTGAAGTAAGCACAATACTTGTAGAAATTAAGAGTATTTTAATGAATGCATTCACCAGACTCCTCTCTAGCAGAGTGAGTACCAAACTGAAGTAAACTTGTCCTCTTTTAAGGACAATTTTCACCCCCAGGGGTTCCTGGGACCGAATTCCTTCGATCACAACACAAAGAGTTTCAAGCATAGACAAGACGACGCTTCTAGTGATAACCATCAGTGATTCCTGTCCCCTGTAGGAATATTTACAGTCAACCAACTCCCGCCCGAGCTGCTTATCTTCATGGACTGGAGGGAGTCGCCTTTATGTTATGCCAAAGCTAAGGGTTGAATAGGTTGTGTAGACAACCTATTCAAGGAACATTATGCCCTCGGAGAGGCCCTATGGACATTTTCCATTACAGCTGTCATTGACACAAGAAGAAAGAAGAAGAAGAAGAAGAAGAAGAAGAAGAAGAAGATGAAGGAGGACATTCACTGTTTTCCGTTCAGTTCTCTTTGAGACATGTTTTTCAGATGCCTTTGGCTTCCACTGTGTGTGTATGTTTGGTAATTATGACATTTTTCGTTTTCACACGCGTTTCCATTTCCCCTCAAACTCGCACGGCAAGCAGGCATGGGCCGCATGGAAATAATGGAAAAATCGAAATAAAAAGTTTTTTGTCTGCAGACAAATATAATGACATTCTATTGTGTACTGCAACAATATTGCATCCGGTGAATCAGAATCCATTTGAGGTGAAAAAAAAAGAAGAAGACACACTGAGCAATGCATTTATCTCCAATATATGTCTTTACTTAACAATATAATGTCATTATATTCGTTAACTATATCATTATATGGAAATAATGGAAAAATCGAAATAAAAAGTTTTTTGTCTGCAGACAAATATAATGACATTCTATTGTGTACTGCAACAATATTGCATCCGGTGAATCAGAATCCATTTGAGGTGAAAAAAAAAGAAGAAGACACACTGAGCATCATTTAGTTTTACGCTTTGCAAATGGCAACCGAACAACAACAACAACAACAACAACAACAACAACAACAACAACAACAACAACACAACAACAAACACAACAACAACAACAACAACAACAACAACAACAACAACAACAACAACAACACAACAACAACAACAACAACAACAACAACAACAACAACACAAACCAAGTGAAGCAAGTTAAACGTCAATTTCAACATTCAAGAAGTTTAATTGTCACAAACGTTTCATTTCATTTTCCATGCAGCAGGTATACCCTCGCTATTGTCTCTTGTGAGTTCTTTTTGCATTTTCTTGGCCAAAGTTCTCTCTCTCTCTCTCTCTCTCTCTCTCTCTCTCTCTCTCTCTCTCTCTCTCTCTCTCTCGCTCGCTGCCAAGTGCTGAAGGTGTCTTACAGCGGCGCCAGGCCCGTGGTGCTGTAACAATAACAGGCCAGGCTTTGCACCAGGAAGACATTTATTTATGATTTAACACGCCCACTTTGTACAGTTGAGAACCCACCGGCTCACAGCCACGCCAGAACGCTTGCCAGGGAGCCTCCATAGATCAGTGATATACTTTAGATCAGTGATATACTGTAGATCAGTGATATACTTTAGATCAGTGATATACTTTAGATCAGTGATATACTGTAGATCAGTGATATACTTTAGATCAGTGATATACTTTAGATCAGTGATATACTGTAGATCAGTGATATACTTTAGATCAGTGATATACTTTAGATCAGTGATATACTGTAGATCAGTGATATACTGTAGATCAGTGATATACTTTAGATCAGTGATATACTTTAGATCAGTGATATACTGTAGATCAGTGATATACTTTAGATCAGTGATATACTTTAGATCAGTGATATACTGTAGATCAGTGATATACTTTAGATCAGTGATATACTTTAGATCAGTGATATACTGTAGATCAGTGATGATACTTTTAGATCAGTGATATACTTTAGATCAGTGATATACTTTAGATCAGTGATATACTGTAGATCAGTGATATACTGTAGATCAGTGATATACTTTAGATCAGTGATATACTTTAGATCAGTGATATACTTTAGATTCGGTATATACTGTAGATCGGTGATATACTTTAGATCAGTGATATACTTTAGATCAGTGATATACTTTAGATCAGTGATATACTTTAGATCAGTGATATACTGTAGATCAGTGATATACTTTAGATCAGTGATATACTGTAGATCAGTGATATACTGTAGATCAGTGATATACTGTAGATCAGTGATATACTGTAGATCAGTTATAATGTAGATGATGAACAAACAACAACAACAACATTGATTGTTGTTCTTAGAAAGACAAAAAAGGTTGCGTAAGAAGAGCTGCCACCGTGTTGAACCAAGTGGGCCAAATTATAATTTGGAAAACATTGTTCTAATCATAATAATCAGAACCCCCCCAGTGCCTTTGAATTGTAACTTTTCATGTTAAAAGTTAAAGGAGACATATTATACCACCGGGTGTGAGCGTGATTAGCAGTCCAAGCGCGTTTCATCTCCGGTCTTTGTGACATCACAAGTGGGAATGTCCACCGAGATGTATGCTGGATAGATCAGCCTATACCAGCCTACCCAGTGGATTGCAGCAACTGGTCGGCTGATCTATCCACCGTATATCCGCGTGGACACTCTCACTTGTGTTGTCGAAAACCGGAGATTCTGAAACCGATTGGACGGGCTAATCACGCTCACACCCGGTGGTATAATAGGACTTCTTTAAGAGTAACTTTTTGCCCTCATTCTGCTAATTATCCTCCTCTGGGGGGGGCTTACACTTGATTGGTGGCATCCATCTGCTGTGTGAATAAATATGGGCACACACACACACACACACACGCACACACACACACACACTTGATGAATCAGACAGATAAACTTTATTGATCTCCCAGGGAGAAACTCATTTGCCACCGACAGAGACGCAAACAAACAACCGCATAGCAGCAAACCGAAGCAGTACAGTTGGCGACAGTCTTCATCACTCACAGATCATTTATCTGTTGTACACGGAGAGAGCGTCCATGTTGAGAATCACCCGGAGAACTCAAAACACTTCCAAGTTAATGACCCAGACCCAGACACATGGGGAGGGCTGAACCAGATCAGAGCAGACCATTCGAAACCATTTTTTCATATCTTTTTGTTTTCTTCATATATTTTCATATTTGTTTGTTCTTTATATTGCCTTGCTGTTTATCTGCCTATTTGTTTAGATTTCCCCTTCTTTCTGCTTTTTTTTTGCTGTAAATACTGTAAATATTGTGGATATTAGTTATTAATATTGTATTAATGTCCTTTTGCACGTTCCGCTGGGCATCGGCCCTTTTTCATTTCACTGCATATATCCTGTATGTGTGTATGTGACAAATAAACTTCTCGAATCTTGAATCTCGAATCTTGAATCTGTAATAAACGGTATATGTAACGCACAGCTACTTCATTATCATCAGACTGAATAAACTGCTTATAACGTTTTATTTAATCAGGTTAACGTGGGGTATGTGGTGAGTGATGCGTACGTGCGTATACAGTACATTTATATATATATATATATACTGTATATATATCCGAACGTAACACTTGGACGACACGTATTGTGAAAACATATTGTGCCATTACTCATCCCGTACCAAAGTGTTCACTCTTCATTCCCTGTGCCGATGAATTGATCTAAATCCGACCGAAGATCAATGAAATAGCTGCAGAGCTGTCCGGGTCAGGGGCGGTTGTGAAGCCACCTCTCATGGGGGATGAAATGTGTGCTTTTTAACGAGGCTCTGTGGCTCTGTGGCACTGTGGCCCTCGCACCTCCACACAGGTGGACCACGGAGGGGCCACGCATCCAGGGAATCAATAACACTGGACCTGCATCGACCAGGTGAAGAGGACACAACACGTGACGTATGTCTGTCTGTCCGTGTGTGTGTGTGTGTGTGTGTGTGTGTGTTTAGGGAGAGAGAGAGAGATTTATGAGAATTCATAAAAAAGGTAATAAAATCAAGGAATCATCAGAAACAAACAAACAGAACTGGAAAGGAGGTGGTGGGGGGAGGGGGGCATGGCTATGGTTCTCTCTCTCTCTCTGTCTCTCTCTGTCTCTCTCGCTCTCTCTCTATTTCTCACTCGCTCTCTCTGTCTCTCTCTTTCTATCTCTCTCTTTCTCTCGCACTCTCTCTCTCTCTCTCTATTTCTCACTCGCTCTCTCTGTCTCTCTCTTTCTATCTCTGTCGCTCTTTCTCTGCCTCTCTTCTCAATCTCTCTTGTTCTCTCTCTCTCTCACTCTCTCTCTCTCTCTCTCTCTCTCTCTCTCTCTCTCTCTCTCTCTCTCTTTCTGTGTGCCCTAACGAAACATACTCATCCTCAACGTACTCAACCCATCACAAGTCGGTGATGTCTATAAAGTTCAGTGATGCCGTTACCGGAGGCACATTTTCGCAGAAGTACATTTCCCGCTGAGGCCCACATTTTCATTTTTCTGATTGATCTCGTCTTTTTATTTTTATTTGATATGACTCATAACTTGTTTCTTCCGTCTATAAATCTCCCCGTGTTCCCATAATGGCAAATTCGTCCGGAAATGTTATTTTCTGAGCGGCGCACATTAGCGGCTCTCCATACACGTGTACGGTTGTTTTCTCCTCACAGCTGGAGGTCCACTTTCTGTGTAAGACTGTGTCCCAGCTTACAATGCTGCCGTCTCTGGGGGGGGCGGGGTCTCAAGAGCTTATATTTAACTCCATCTGCCAATCACACAGAGGGTGACATTACATGTCTATTCTCAGCTCTGCCAATCAGAGCCGGTGTAATAATAACCAGTTGGGAGTCAATTTCTCAGTTAAAGGTGCTGTATGTAAGAATAATGAATCCGTTCAGGGACTACATGTAGGATTTTACAGCACAAATCATTTTAAATTGGCAGTTTGTGAGCAGGTTGTGGTTGAAGTTAAAACATGAGAGCTTCCCCGACTCTCTCTGCTGCGTAGAACAGCTTCTGGGTGATTTCTCTTATATTTGAGTCGGGTCGGATTTCGCAGGAAAAATGTACGAAGTGACGTAATGTAAGCGCGGATAATTAAACAATATATATTTCATAGTTTTAAAAAAAAAAATGTGTACAAGGTTTAATTATGATTAGAACTAACATTAGTTAGTTCCACGGAGTTCAGAATGCACTTCTGATTCTTACATATAGTACCTTTAAGCAGGCTTGCGATAACCCAGCTGAAACATCAAGAGAAATGATTGATAATCAAGGTCGAAAATAATTAACAACTAACTAACAATGAATGAATATGCAGCCCAATATTAAGCTATTACAAGAGAGGTGAATGCCTTTTAAAAGTAATAGCCTACCGTTGGCCGGATTGCAATAAATGAATGCCTTTGGACATATTTCCCCGCGGGGTTCATGTCATGTCTCGGGTAAGCGTCGGTCGTCTCATCGAATGATAATTATGATTCTAATGATCACGTCGCTGTTGGATTAAGAGTTTCAGGAGATACGGTATCAGGGGTATCAGGGGTATCAGGGGTATCAGGGGGTATCAGGGGTATCAGGGGTATCAGGGGGTATCAGGGGTATCAGGGGTATCAGGGGTATCAGGGGTATCAGGGGTATCAGGGGTATCAGGGGGTATCAGGGGTATCAGGGGGTATCAGGGGGTATCAGGGGTATCAGAGGGTATCAGGGGTATCAGGGGTATCAG
>PIJE02002186.1:42500-60000 GCA_002895965.2 Coryphaenoides rupestris
TGATCAAAATATGTCACTTTTTGTTTTATTGAAACAGATCCTCACCTCACATGTTGAGAAGTTCAATATAGATTGTTTTTAGATTCCATACTTTATCTTTGGCTTAGGAATGGCAAACTTCAACTGACTAAAGTTGTGTTACACCATGAGATGGCAAACTTAGGAATAGAGGGGTGAGTCTGGGTCTTTGAACAAGTAAGTAAGTAAGTAAGTAAGTAAGTAAGTAAGTAAGTAAGTAAAGTCTATTTATATAGCACCTTTCACAGACACCAGTCACAAAGTGCTTCACAGTTACCCAGATAAAATATACAGCGGTAAACAGACATAAGAGACAAATTAAGGCATAAAATACCACAAGCTACCCGAATGCCTGTCTGAACGAGTGTGTTTTTAGTTGCCTTTTTAAAAGTCCAAGGACCTCAATGTTGTTTGGGAGAAGGCTTCTTGTTTCGGCACATTGGTCACCACAACAATTGGTTATGTCTGTCTGCACAGAGGAACTGTCAGAGGATTCTCTTGTGTGGGCAGTATCCTCAGTATTCATTCATTGATGCTGCCACACATGTTACACCACACCTACACCATCGCTTGGCTAATTGACATAGTACTCATAGTGACACATAATAGTGTCAAGTTCAAGACAGTATAAAATGCAATCTAAACATCATGGTGTGTGACCACTAGTGAATTTCAAAACCGGTCAAGATAAAGAAAAACAACACTGTCCATGATGGAGATAATGATAATAATTGCACTTGACACCTGAATCCAATAAGACCCTTAAAGGGTGTGTCAACAGGTAAGAAGGACTGGGTGGACTGTACTATATTCAAATATAACCCCCATGAATGTGACCAAGTCATTTTGAGGCATAAATAACCATTCAGCCACAAGGTAGGAACTGGAATCACTTTTGGGCAAGAGAAGAACGATGCGTTACTGTTTGTATTGACCCCTTAAGAGAATAAAAGAGGAGAAGCATTCCTATACAGTTTCAGTGGTTTATCTTTTACAGTCTCTGGTTTAACACAGAAAGAAAATATGTGAGACGGCGACCTCTGCTGGACGAATATTAAAACCGCAGCTTGTAAATGTATGATCAATTCAATTTCAATGTCAATTTAAAGAGCTTTATTGGCATGGGGGAAACGTACATCTACATTGCCAAAGTGAGTGGTAAATAAAAACAAAAACAAAACAAATCTAACAACTTAACAAATCTTACAATTGTCGATTTACAAATGTACAATATTACAGACATTCTATAATAAAGAAATATGGAAACAAAGCTGCAATATTGCAATCAAATGTATAAATATGAGTATCTAAAATATACTTATAAAGAACTAAATATATACAGGTAAGTAAGTCAACTTAAAAAACTGGGTTACAAAAAATAAAATACAATAAAATAGAATAAAAATAGGGGGATTGGCAGGTGAGTCTTGATGGAGGTTGTTATGGGGGTCAATTATTGGTCAATTAACACATCTGCCTCTTTATGCATGTATATTTATGTATATGTTTATCTATTTATTCATCAGGTGCACAAAATACCAATAATGATACAAAGAAGACAACGTAAAACCAATAGACTGTAAAATATAGTTAAAACCAATAGACTGTCAAATATAGATAAAACCAAGACTGTCAAATAAAGATAAAAGCACACAGCTCATGCTTCGAAGCGATAATGGTGCGTTCCATTTGTACTCGGAAGTCGGAATTTCCGAGTTCAACGTCGGAAGCTGTTGCATAATACGTTGTTATTCGATTCAATTCAATTAAATTGTATTTGTATTGCCCTTAATCAGTAAGTCAATCATAGTCATAAATCACTTTTGGCCCATAATAATCTGGCCTGTAAAGCCCTTTGAGACTGCCTTGTGATTAAGGGCTATACAAATAAAATGTCATTGAATTGAATTGAATTAATCACAATACAGTCTCAAATGGCTTCACAGGTCACATTATTATGGGCCAAAAGTGATTCATCGACTGGTAAATCAAGGCGTGCGTCTTGGTTTTCCGACTTGTGAACTGGAACGCGGTCGTGTTGTGTCGTTCGCGAACGATTCGTTCAAAAGACCGAATCTTTTGGGTGAACGAACTGAACAGAATCACTGACTGAAAAGATCCTGCTTCACGTTTACCATTAAAGCAATTAAAACATCATCCAATAATGCATATATTATTGTGAAATAGGCTATTCTGCATCATGAGTACTTTTACTTTTGATACTTTAATGATGTTTTTACCCTCATACTTTAGTTCTTGTAACAACTCAACAGTGGATGTCTACAGTGTGTGTGAGTCGGACTCCGCAGTACGCAGTCGGAGCGAATCTTTTGAACGAATCTTTTTTTAATGAAGTGATTCCAGTGATTCGAATCACTGAAATGAACTGTTTTGCCCATCACTAGAACGCGGTCATTCCCACTTCCCAGTTCCTTCACTTCCGACTTCCGAGGTAACCGGAACGCAGCATACAAAAAATTAAAGGTTAGTGGGCGTGGTTAAAGGTCACGTGAGAAGCCGAGCACCTACAGACATGAGGCCGCCGCTGCTGCTGCTCAGACCCGCGTTCTGCCTCTGCTCCGGACTGCTGGCAGGTAGAGGACTCGCTTACGCCATGGTAAGAAACCACCCGCAGTGCAACAGTACAGACCGACACACGGAGCGATTACATTCCACGTCGTTTGGTCAGTAACGTCAGTTCTGTTCTGGTTTCATTTAATTTCGTTTCTATTTTTAAACGCGGTGCGACGGACAAATCCCTCCGGTTCACAAGCGTCTGTCTGTCTGTCGGTTGGTTGTCAGCGGCTAGCTTGTTCATTCATTCAGCCAGCCTGGCTAACCCGTTCCCTGCCCACCCAATCCATCCACCCATCCATCCAGTCACATGTTATTGCGTCATTAAGTCCCATGGTCAGTCAGTCAACCTTCACTCTTGTGTGTGGTGTGTGTGTGTGTGTGTGTGTGTGTGTGTGTGACCCTTGACCCCCTGTCTAAGGATTTGTGTAAAGTGTTTTAGATTGGGCCTAGGCCCTACTTGTCATCATTGTGAAGAACTGGGCTTGAATCAGTCAAGAAGTGCGTTAACCTGAAGGCTGGCTGTATGTTACTGTATCACTGCCTGCTGCTTGCTGTGAATAGCAGAAGCAGAAGCAGAGAACAGGTACCGCAGGTCTAGTTTAACATCACGAATTGCCCCCAATAACTGTCAGGATTGCATTCAAATCAAATGAAAGCAATCACAAATTGTGTACACTTGCTGATGGTCTCGCATTTAGAGTAGTGCGTTTATCTCTGGTTAGTTCCCTGTGGTGATTTCTGTGTGTGTGTCTGTGTGTGTGTGTGTGGTGTGTGTCTGTCTGTCTGTCTCTGTGTGTGTGTGTGTGTGTGTGTGTGTGTGTGTGTGTGTGTGTGTGTGTCCTCTATGCAGTGTGCTCAGGCTGTAGACTGGAAGAGCGCCAAGTCCATCTATGAGTTCTCTGCGACGGACATCGATGGCAACGAAGTGTCCCTTGAAAAATACAAGTGAGGCGCACCATCCTGTAATACTATGTCGCTTTACCTGTTGTCCAACGACTAACTTCTGCTTACATTACAATTATTCAATATTCACCGTCAGATGTATAAAGTACTTATAAAGTAACAATGAAGTAAGTATGCGAAGATGGTGAAACGGTGAATGGTGAATATCTCGGTTGAAAGTGACTCTGGTAAAAGTTTGTCAATTACTTGCTCAAATTAAAATGGTATAAAAGTGTATCTGTATGAAATGTGTATTAGTGTGTGTGTGTGTGTGAAAAATAGGCAGTGATTTTACCGTTTTGGGGCAGACAACTGCAGTTTTTAGTGTGAATATTTGGCCGTGTGTGACGATATTCTGTGTTCGCCAAATGTCAACTGCTATCCGCTGCTATTTTTGTTCTTCTCTGGCGCCAGGGACTGTGTGTGCATCATCACCAATGTAGCCTCTAAATGAGGAAAGACCCGCGTGAACTACACTCAGTTTGCTGAAATGCACGTGAAGTACGCTGAGAAGGGTTTACGCATCCTGGGCTTCCCCTGCAACCAGTTTGGAGGGCAGGTAAGGTTTTGTAACCGACGCCGTCCGCCTGTAAAGAATTTTCCGGAAGAATCCGGAACATAGGGCCCTAGTTCAATTGGCAGGTTAAGATATGTTTAAGCTTGGACCAAAACTCTGACTCAAGCGGGCGTTTTGTTGAACGTGAGTTTTGGAGTTCACACGATCGCAGACAGGTTGAACCTGAAAAAATTCCATGACAGGCTTCACAAGACATAATCTATCGCACCCTGAAAATGTGCTCGATCAGAGAATTCCAAAGCCATGCTTCAATCTAGACATGTTAAGTTTAGATTGTGGTTCAAGGTACAGTAAATTATGACCGGTTAACCTACACATCCAGCTTCTTGAAAGAGGCGTGTTAGCACAGTGAGATATGCGTATATGTGCATTACATAACGCAGTCTAAAATCACAATATTGGGCTCAAAGGGCATTTTTTGCTCCCATTAAACTTGTGTTATCTTGAGTTAAGGTTCGGCTAGGGTTGCTCTTGAGCCATTGCAGAAGTAGACAGTGGGTCATAAGTTACATTATCTGTTTCAGTGGGACTGTGCCATAGTTTATATGCAAATAGGTTATTTGCCAATAGGTCAATAGCTTTTCTGTAGTTGACCTTTTGGCTGTCAATTTCTGCTTAATGCCATGCTAGCTTCTTTTCTCGTAATTCTATTCAGAATAAATGGCAGTACAACATGTTTGTTCCTCTTCCGTAATTGTCTGTGTGTCTTTGTGTGTCTGTGTGTGTCTGTGTGTGTCTTTGTGTGTCTGTGTGTGTGTCTGTGGTGCAGGAGCCAGGCACTGATGCAGAGATCAAAGAGTTTGCCAAAGGTTTCAATGCCAAGTTCGACCTCTTCAGCAAGATCGAGGTGAACGGCGACAACGCCCACCCTCTGTGGAAGTGGATGAAGGCCCAGCCCAAAGGCAGTGGGCTTCTAGGAAAGTGAGTCCTGCTTGTTGGAGGGAATGTAGTGACGAACCTGAGCCTTGACGCAATAGGAATTTATTTGCCATTAAACTCTCCAATATTGCACCTCTGCGGACAGCTTGGGGCATCGTCTTTATCGGCATTATGCCTTTGGTTTCACAAAAACGTTCTGTCCAAAAATGAACACGTCACAGATTTATTGACCGAAAGTTGCTCATACATAATAGACATGACAGCATGAGCTATTTGGCCTTTTGCACATTGCATATACTGTACATGCAAAATAAATATGGTGTCATTTTGACATGGCGATACTCCTGTGTTTGATGGCCGCTGTTTATAAATGGCTTTCTGTACAACAGAGTACACTGACTGACTCATCAGCACCATGTGAGTGACTTCACAATGCTTGACAGGCGGCATATGAATTTTTGCATATACGGCATAAATGTGTTCCTCTTTTGGCGTCTCGCTGACTTATGGCACTTTTTTTTAAGGCAACACTGTCAAAGTGTTTATCCCTTAACTTTGTTGCACTGTAGTGTATTATTTTCCATTGCCAACCAACTGATGTCTTATTCCCCCCAAAAAACAGTGGCATCAAATGGAATTTCACGAAGGTAACAACCTATTATATGTACATTCATTATCTATTATTATTATACAGTATATGACACTAACTTTTCTAATGTACATTGTTCTTGGGTGTGTGCAGTTCCTCATTGACAAAGAAGGGAAGGTGGTGAAGAGATACGGACCAACAGATGACCCACGTGTAAGTGTCTCTTGGGGGGGGGTGTGTGTGTGTGTGTGTGTGTACTGACTGTAATCATGAAATGAACCCGTGGCTAACCTCAAATGAGTGTGTTGGATGTGTCTAGGCGGGCTAATTATTGATATTGTTCAGTGGCACACACACACATGCAGACAGTTTGAACTGCTCTACTATTGTTTCTTCCTTGTTCCATAAAGCCATTCTTCTCATCACATGTACATTTAGGGCATTTGGGAGATGCTTTTATCGAAAGCAACTTAGAATCAGTACGTTTGTCTTAAGAGAGACAGCGATGCATTGCTGTGGTACATAAAGATTAGGATCAGGAACAGGATGCAAGGGTAATAGAACACGTTTCAAGTGATAACAGTTGCTAGGCTGACTACAAGATGGCTAGGATAAGAAAATAAGTACCATTTTTAAGTGCTGTCCCAACATCTAAGAACATACAATATGCTGAACAATGCCAAGTATGATGACGGACCTTATCTTGCCGTCTGAACATGACGCAGAATACGGATGAATAATCACATTGAATATTTTAGGATTTATGTTATTAATTAACACGCCTCTGTCGCTGTCTTTCCACAGACGGTAGAGAAAGACCTTCCCAAGTACCTGTAATGTGGCAGCTCCCCAACGGAACCCTCCTCTCCCGTGATCCAAATGCCGGGTGTTCTTTAAGGGGCGCGTCTGGACCAATGACGGCCTGTCTGCAAACCCAGTCCCTGGGTAGGGCAGGCCTGATGACCCCCAGAGAGCGTGCAACTTCTCCCCAGAACGCGCCCCCCCCCTCCACAAGACACCCCCCCCCCCCCCCCCCCCCCTATCGCCATGGGAGAGCGAGTGGCCGACCGCCGCCAACCTCCAGTCACCCCGGACTGGCTTGCTGCACAGCTTTCAAGTGATGATTAAAGCCATTATGTTCCTCACGCTTATGCCGTTTAGTTAATATTTTAATGTCCATTAACATGAAAGATTGATCGTGTATAAGCTGCGTCAACGTTAACTGTTTGTGGTGTCGCTGTATTAATTTCCCCCCCATTGCTGGGTCTTAAGTACGCATTGGTGTTGTATTTATTAAAAAATAAATCAATGAATCAACTTGTCTGTCAAATGCGTTTTATTGAATGGAATGGAACCACCACCAGGGCCACCAGATGGCGCTGTTGTGTTGCGGAGACGTGTCGGCGCGCAGCGGGGATGCAGAGCCCGTCACCACTGGCAGTCGTCGGTGGATGGAGCTGGTGGATGGATGGATGGATGGATGTGTTGGCGTCATGTAGTTTAGATTATTGTTACACGTTTAGATATTTGGCCGTCGGCGCTTGATTCGTGATGTGAGCTCCGGTCCCAGCGCGTTGCGGTCGCATCCATCCCAGTGAGGAAGGTCAAGGCGCACCAGTGGGAGATGGAAGGCGGCGGCGGCGGCGCTGCAGACGTGAGGGACGCCAGGAGGTCCAGCGACACCGCAGCCAGCTCGTCTCTGCAGCTGGACCTCAAGGACCCCAAGGACCACAAGGACCACAAGGACCACGGTAGAAAGCGACGCGTGTGTGTGTGTGCGTCTGTGTGTGCGTGTGTGTGTGTGTGTGTGTGTGAGGTTGCCTGCTGTCAAGTCTGTGCCCCGGTGCCCCAGTAGGCTGCATCCTGAATACGAAGTTTGCATGTGAAATAATTATTGCATTTGAATATGAATGTAATATTTTTTACACATATTAAAAACCAAGTGGCTTCAACTGGATTTGTAAGATTGCTATATATATATATATATATATATATATATACATACATCTGTGGTGTGAATACTATTGCCCAAATGTTGCAGTCTCCTGCATTGAGCACGTTTTGTCCCAGAAAGAGGAAAAGAGAAAAGCGCACCCTGCAGTGAAACCCAGTCTGATTATTAATAATGGATCCATTATGCAACATCCATGCAATTGAAGCAGGCTGGCCCCACTGACTACTCTGCTGAGCCCCACTGACTGACCAGCAGTGTGTTCTGCTCACAGCTTTCACAATCCCACACCCACAGTAAACCGAATGGCTTTCACAGCCATATTGTGTTTCATTTTAATATATTTATTAAAAAAAGAAAGCTGAATCCTATTGGTAGACCAGAGATGGCAACTGCTCTTCATATATCCATGTAGGTCCTCCTCTTACTGCACACATGCAGTATATTGGACTGCATATTAACTTCTGTAATAATCAGCTTATCATACACTTAACATCTGCTGCGCTAGGCTAGCCCCCCCCTCCACACACACACATACACACACGCACGCACACACACACACACGCACACACACACACCACACGTTTTCCATCTAAATCTTAAAAGGATCTTATGTAATCTATTATGATGCAGAGGCTTTGTTGCATTAACCATAAATATATGCATTATGAATACGGCTTAGTGCACCGCCTATTGGCTATTCTGTGTTTGCAAATGTAGAGCCTATTCAATATGGAGATACTGCACAGTATCCACAGTCGCCTATACATCCTCCCTTATGTGAGTAAGGTTCTATACGCTGGAAGAGACGGCGGTGGAGAGATGGTGACTGACACACACACACGCGTAAGCTTGTGTTTATGGCAGAGCTTACACACTCAACCGCAACACGCCGCCATTTTCCCTGCTGATCAGACAGAGAAGTGTAATCCTCTTAACCCCCGGCGCACACACACGCATGCACACGCACGCACACACACACACACATGCACACACGCACACGCACACACACGCATGCACACACACACACACACACATACGCACACGCATGCACACACACACACACACACGCATGCACACACACACGCGCACACACAGACACGCACGCACGCACACACGCACACACACACACACACACACACAGGTCACTTGGCATTCTCCACTGCAAGGTGATTTAAGCACAAGCCTCAGACGAACTGCCGCGGTCCAAAATAATAATGTTGCTGTTGATTAACATGGAAAGCGTAATAACTTAATACTTCTGCTTTGACCTTAATCCGGAGGACTATCAGTGTGGCTTTTTATTTTATTTGTTGTTGTTGTTGTTGTTTGTACTTGACCGCCATCACTTCACATCACCTGCCGGAAGCCACAATGCCAATGTGTGTTGCAATGTCAGTGTGGCAAGAAACGTAATCATAGTGTAATCATATTGGAATCATATTGTAATCATAGTGTAATCATATTGTAATCATAGTGTAATCATATTGGAATCATATTGGAATCATATTGGAATCATATTGGGCATACTGTATAGACGGACCATTCCTCACACGGCTACTGTGACTATTCACATGCTGCCACTGAAACCGTTCCCTCCAAAAACTGCAAAAGAGTTGCATCATGTAACAGATAGACATACACGTGACAAAAAACTGCATGACAAACATACAACACACGTGACAAAAATCGACGGCCAGATGTCAGGAGAAACATCTGCATTTTTGCCTGTGAAACTGGTCGTCTTAAACACACATTGCACTTAAACTGCCTCCCACGCTCTTATGGTCTTTGGAGGAAAGATATTCCCTAATCCTCATCTCTGATTGGCTGCTGACGACATTCAAAGACATCAGCCAATGGCAGCGTGACCAGATTAAAGAGCAAGCCAATCCTGTTTCATCTTATTAAAGCAGCTCTGGATGCCCCAGGAATAGAATACACTTCACTGTATTCACAGTACAAGTTTCAAGGCAATTTCAAGATCTTTTTTTTCTGTACACTTACTGGACAAACCTTAAAGATTGGGTTGACTTTAAACGTTTAACTTTACTGCTGGTAAGTGATGATCGGAGCCATTTAGCAGAGAGTAAATATGTTATTATTGAATAAGAATCATGAAATACCATGTTTTAGCTTGGATTTGCAAAATGGAGAACCATTCCAGTAGTCTCCACATCTGCAATTAGTGAATTAGCTGCAATTGATCAGGGAGCTGAAAGGACCGAGAGCCAACAGTAATCTGGATGTGTAGGTGTAGTCGTGAAGGCTATGAGCTATGATATTATTACGACCATCTCTTCTCTTTCTTTCTGTTGTCAACGTGTTTTAATCCAACACTTGTAATCCTGCGTCTTCCCTTCTTCCCGTGGGTCTGTGTCCAGATCCAGCCAAGAAGGCGTCCATATCAGAGGTGAGAGGATTTGAATTCCCTCCTTCTCTCTCTGTCGAGCTCTGATTCCATTTACTGCTCTGTCTCCCTCTTAGTCTCTCTCTCTCTCTCTCTCTCTCTCTCTCTCTCTCTCTCTCTCTCTCTCTCTCTCTGTCTCTTTCTCTATCTCCCTTCGGTGCATATCGTTTGTATTTGCCTGTATCCACGTAGCTGTCTGTGTGAAGTTCTTTAACGGACTCCTATTACACCACCAGGTGTGAGCGTGATCAGCCATTCCAAGCGACTCGTTTACATCACGAGTGGGAATGTCCACCCAGAGGTATGCTGGATAGATCTGGCAGTCAACGCAGTTGCTACTGTCACTGGGTAGGCTGGTAGGCCAATCTATCCAGCATACATCCAGCACTTCTAGGCGATGTCAAACCAACCGGAGATAAATAGATACTCACACTCTCTCTGCTCTCTCTCTCTCTTCTGTCTCTGTCTCTCTCTCTCTCTTCCTCTCTCTCTCTCTCTCTCTCTCTCTTCTCTCTCTCTCTCTCCTCTCATGACGTCAGATGCCGTCCCCTCGTTCGGAGGCGATGCACGAGAAGAAGATTGGGCGCACCGGGAGGATTGACGCCTCTGGGGAGACAACATACAAGAAGGTACACAGCCACCGCCGGCCTCATCTCCTCCTTGAGCCTTAATGGCTTAACGTACCTGAAATCACTAGCAGGACTCGGCTGGGTGCGCTACGCTGTTAGCTCATATGGGCTACAGCAGACTAGCGGGTGGCCCTCAAGGCCTCGGGTTTCGTACCTGACAGCGTGGGACCTTTCTGTGTGGAGACCGTCCGTTCTAAACTCTCTTCCATGTGATCCGTGTGACCTTTTAGCCTGCAGCTTCCTGGAGATGTGCAGAGGTTTGGGGTAAACAACGCTCCACCAGGCCACGAGTGTTGCATTGGTGCATTGCTGTGTGTGTGTGTGTGCTTAAACGTTGTAGTGCTGCAACAGTAAATCAAACCTCTCGTCATTAGCAAATAACCGCAGTTGTAGATGCAGTTGATTCATGAAGAGCGGACATCTTGCAGTTTCCTCCCGTTTCTCTTGCCGCCAAAAGCAATCTCGATCTTGAGCCGTGTTGCGGGTTGCAAGGCAGTTACCTCTCAGTTCGTTTTTAACCGGGCAATCTTCCCTTTTTTATCAGCTGACCAATCACGACGAAGAATCAAATCAAATCAAATCAAGTTTATTTATATAGCACATTTAAAACAACCACAGGATGACCAAAGTGCTGTACAGTGAAACATAAAAGCAGTTAAAAATAAGAACAAGGCAATAAAATCATATACGTTAAAACAAATAGATAAAATAGTCAGGAAAACTTCAGACATTCAAATGCCAGGCTGAACATATGTGTCTTAAGATTGTTTTTGAAGAGTTCAATGGACGGGGAACATTTGATTGAGTATGGTATGGTGTTCCAGAGCTTTGGGGCAGCAACTGAGAAAGCGCGGTCGCCCAGAGCCCTTAACCTCGACCGCGGCACTGACAGGAGGAGCAGGTCAGAGGATCTGAGTGTCCTGGATTGGAGAGTGGGTGCATGAGTTCTGTGCGATGTACTGGGGTGCCAGGCCATGTAGAGCTTTAAAACCAAACAGTAGAACTTTAAAATCAATCCTGTACTTGATGGGTAGCAGTGCAGGGATGCAGTACAGGGTGTGATGCTGTCTCGTTTTCTAGTCCCAGTTATAAGCCGGGCAGCTGCATTTTGCACCAGTTTGTAAACGGGATATATGTGACTGGTTGATACCTAGGTATAGTGAATTACAGTGATCTAACCGTGAGGTGATAGTGAGTTCGGTTAAGATTTTTAGATCGTTTGGTGTGAGGAATGGTTTTACTTTGGCGATGTTACGTAGTTGAAAATAGCAACCTCTCACAACAGAGTTTATTTGTTTGTCAAACTTGAGGCATGGGTCAAAGATGACACCAAGATTTCTGGCATGGGGGTGAAGGTTGGGTGCCAGGGGTCCTAAGCAGTCAGCAGTGGCCATGGTGATGTTGGAGGGGCCGAATAGTACCATTCGGTTTTGGCGTCGTTTAGTTGGAGGAAATTTCTAGCCATCCACACTTTGACCTCATCTAGGCCAGTTAAGGAGGATACTAACTGAGCGTTGTTCTTATTACTTGTTTCTATGGGGAGGTACACCTGGGTGTCGTCAGCGTAGCAATGATAAGACACATTGTGTTTTTGAAATATGGAACCTAGTGGGCGCATGTATAAGGAAAACAGAATTGGCCCCAGGATTGAGCCTTGGGGCACTCCGCAGGTGATGGGAGCTGACGGGATAGAAGGTTTCCAGCCTCTACAGAGAACGATCTGTCAGATAAGTAGGATGTAAGCCAACTGGAGGGCGCTGCCCTGTATACCGGACCTGGTGCTCAAGACGGCTTTAACAAGATATTGTGGTCCACAGTGTCAAAGGCGCAGCTAAGCATCCAGGAGAACTAAAATGGCACATTTCCCTGAATCACGGGAGAGCAGAAGGTCGTTTGAGACTCTAAGCAGAGCAGACTCAGTGCTGTGGCGTGCTCTGAAGCCTGACTGGAATTTGTCCATGATGTTGTTATTCTCTATAAAAGACAGGAGCTGAGAGTATACAATCTTTTCTAGGACCTTTGACAGAAATGGGAGCTTTGACTATAGGCCGGAAGTTATTTAGAACCAGTGGTGTCGAGGTTGGGTTTTTTGATAGTGGGTTGCACTACTGCATGTTTAAGGCAGGAAGGGACAGAGCTGTTCACTAGAACTAGCTGTTCAAAATGAGGGAGACAGTGGGACCTACAGGTGTCAAAGACATCCTTCAACAGGCGTGTAGGGACGATGTCCCATGGGACAGGTAGTCGGCTTAGTGTGTCTGACCACGTCGCTGATATGGGCCAGAGACACCGGCTCCAACCCAGTTAGGACAGCAGAGCAGGGAGGAGGAGTGGGGGGGTCATAGACAGGCGGTGAGATACCCGATCTGATATTCTCAATTTTCCTTGTAAAGAAATGGAGGAATTCCTCACAAGTGACTGTGGAGGGCACAGGGGGGGCAGTAACAGCAGGATTTAGGACAGTGTTGATAGTGTGAAATATTGCTTTGGGTGAATGAGAGTTTTTTTGAAATAATATCAGCAAAGTAATTTGCTCTGGCTGCTTTGATAATTTTTTGATAATTGACAAGGCAACTCCTCAACAGGTCATATGAGATTTGAAGCTTGTCTTTTTTCCACCTTCTCTCTGCTCTCCTACATAATACCCTGGCGGCACGGTGTTGAGGTTACGTAGAAGGCATTGACAACAAAAAGAATAATAGTCAAAGATTATGACAATTTTGCCACCGGCGCTACCGTTCTCTCGACCGATGGAAAGGTTCCTGATGAGTACATATCAGGAACTTGGATATGTAGAAAAGAACCCATCAAACTATCCAAACGAATGCTGTGGTCGAGAAGAGACACACAATTTTGTCATATTTTTTCGTAATATTCAGCAGAAAATGCGCTCATAGTGAGTCGCTTCCCATCCTACAACTCTCTCCTTGCTCCCTCAGACCACCTCCTCCGGCGCTGAAGGGCAGCCATCCAGTCTCCGGTGCATCGGCTACACCCGTGGGGAACCTCAGCTCCACAGCCCGAGAGAGGACGTTGCATGATGCCAGGACTTCTACGTGCGGTGGCGAGCCATCTTTCTCCCCAGGGATGGTGATGTGTGTGTGTGTGTAGTGGTGCGTTGCTGCGCTGTGTGCGTGTGGGCGTGTTGCGCTGTGTGTGTGTGTGTGTGTGTGTGTGTGTGTGTGTGTGTGTGTGTGTGTGTGTGTGCGTGTGTATGCGTGTGTGTGTGTGTGTGTGTGTGTGTGTGTGTGTGTGTGAGGTCGTCTATGTCTGTATCGTGTGTGTTTCTGTCCTCTTGTCCTCTCTTTCTCTTCTCTCTCTCTTTCTCTCTCTCTCCCCTCCCTCTCTCTCTTCCTCTCTCCCCCTCCCCTCTCTCTCTCCTCTCTTCCCACCCTCTCTCTCTTCTCTCTCTCCCCCCCTCTCTCTCTCCTCTCCCTCTCTTCCTCTCTCTCTTCCTCTCCCTCTCTCCTCTCTCCTCTCCTCTCTCTCTCTCCTCTCTCTCTCCTTTTCTCTCTCTCTCTCTCTCCCCTCTCTCTCCTCTCCCTCTCTCTCTCTCTCTCCTCTCTCTCTCTCTCTCTCCTGTCTCTCTCTCTCTCTCTCTCTCCCTCTTCTCTCTCTCTCTCTCTCTCTCTCTCTCTCTTCTCTCCCTCTTCTGTCTCTCTCTCTCTCTCTCTCTCTCTCTCTCTCTCTCTCTCTGCAGTGAGGGCAGCAACCTGACTCCTGCACATCACTACCCAGACTTCCGGTTTAAAACCTACGCCCCGGTGGCCTTCCGTTACTTCAGAGAGCTCTTCGGGATCCGACCCGACGACTACCTGGTAAAATTACATCACATCCCCCCCCCCCCCACCACCCCCCCCCTCCCCCCTCCCCCCTTGGGTGTTTTTCATAATGCAATGGATGCATGGAGAATAATCCATCCATAATTGATGAATGCATTTCTACGCCGCTTCACCATGGCAGGGTTTAAAAGGTGCAATAAGTTGCGGTATTGCCTCACATTCACCCATTCACACACCGACGGCAGAGTCAACCATGCAAGGTAACAAAGTGACATGTAAGCGTGGATATAATATAAATATACATATATATATATTTATATATATTTCATAGCTTTTATAAATGTGTACAAGGTTTAATTATGATTAGAACTATCATTAGTTTCTGATTGTTATTGTCTCAACCCACGGAGCTCACAATGCACTTGATTCTTACTTATAGCACCTTTAAGTAAATGATGTGTTTTTTCTGCTTTGCATAATGTTGGTGGTTAATGTTGTTGGTTAATGTTGGTGGTTAATGGTTAATGCTTGTTGGTTAGTGTTCCTGTGTTCCTGCATCACACTGTCTGATCTGTGTCATGATTGTTGTACCGCACTAATAGCCGCTTGTGATGCTATCAAGCATGCAACTGCACACACACACACACACACACACACACACACACACACACACACACACACACACACACACACACACACACACACACACACACACACACACACACACACACACACACACACACACACACACACACACACACACACACACACAAACTGGTGTGTGTGTGTGTGTGTGTGGTGTGTGTGTGTGTGTGTGTGTGTGTGTGTGTGTGTGTGCATGGCATTTGCATGCGTACGGTATGTGTGCAGGCATGCGTGTGTGTATATTCATTCTCTTTTCAAGGTTGGATGATATTTTCTTATAGTTCTATGTAACAGTTCCATATTGTTATTATTATTGTTGTTGTTGTTGTTGTCATTGTTGTTGTTGTGGTTCTTCTCATCTCATAGTTTGTCTGTGTGTGTGTGTGTGTGTGTGTGTGTGTGTGTGGTGTGTGTGTGTGTTGTTCTCCTCCTGCTTCGTGTCTCCAGTATTCTCTGTGTAACGAGCCGCTGATCGAGCTGTCCAACCCGGGCGTCAGTGGCTCCATCTTCTACGTAACCCGCGACGACGAGTTCATCATCAAAACCGTGCAACACAAGGAGGCGGAGTTCCTGCAGAAACTACTTCCTGGATACTACATGGTGAGGCGAGAGGACATGTAGGATCAGACTGGATTTCAATCACACAGAAATCAAGTCTGGAACTTGCAGCTGTGTGTGTGTGTGTGTGTGTGTGTGTGTGTGTGTGTGTGTGTGTGTGTGTATGTGTGAGGCAATGTGTGTGTGTGTGTGTGTGTGTGTGTGTGTGTGTGTGTGTGTGTGGACATATGCCAGTGGATGAAGCCAGCGTCCGTCCCTGATCCTCATTAACCTGACCCATGACAGAGACACGCGAGGCAGGAGGCAGGGTTTGTACCTGCGGCCGTGACCCCTGGCTAAGCACCCTTTAACCTGTTAAGCTCGCGGCGCTGCGGTGGAACCAGTAGCAGGCCTGACCCCCGCAGGCCACTCTGGGCCGGCAGAGACTCTCTGAGCTCTCACGCTGTCTGGAGGTGGAGGGCGGCTGTCAGGAGAGATTTCTGTCAAGACGGGAGAAATTACCACATGCCTTGTTGTTGTAGAACGGAATTCTGGTGAATTCTAATGAATTCTGACGATGAATTCTGGTGAATTCTTCTTAGTCTCATTAAATACTAACAAATAATTATCTACTATTCTCATATTTTTGATTCTTTTTGCTATTCTGCACTCAAATTCGTTTTTCTAGAACATTGTGGTGCACCACTTTAATTACTTATGATTAACATGTAATTGATTGTGTGAATTGCTTCTTCTCAGCCTCACTTGTTTGCTTTGCATAAATTATTATATAAAAGAAATATAAAACCTAAGCAATTTAAAGAAAAGATGTATGTTAATGTAACCTCTCTCTCCCCCTCCGCCCACCCGGACCACCACCACCGACACCGACAGAACCTGAACCAGAACCCGCGGACCCTGCTGCCCAAGTTCTTCGGCCTCTACTGCGTGCAGTCGGGCGGCAAGAACATCCGCATGGCGGTGATGAACAACGTGCTGCCGCGCGCCGTGCGCCTGCACCTCAAGTTCGACCTGAAAGGCTCCACCTACAAGCGGCGGGCGTCCAAGAAGGAGCGAGACAAGGCCAAGCCCACCTTCAAGGACCTGGACTTCCTGTCCGACGTGCCCGACGGCCTCACCCTGGACAAGGAACCACTACGGCGGCTGGTCAAGACCCTGCAGAGGGGACTTGCCCTGGGTTGGAAGAACACGGAGAGAGAGACATGGAGAGCAACAGAAGAAGAGTAGACATGGAGGAGACAAGAGAGAGAGGAGAGACAGAGACAGAGAGAGAGAGAGAGAGAGAGAGAGAACCCCAATTGCCACCCTCTAAACTCTTGGCATCCTTCAGCAAATCACACGGATCTAAAAAATACATAAACACATGAAAAATTCACCGTAAGTCGTTGGCTTGACAGTAAATTAGAGTAAACCATAAATTATGCAACAGGGAAACATTGACATAAGAGAATATCTGTCAAATAAATTGGGATGAACAGAACAGAACATTTCTATTAAATTTACATGAATGTCTGAAAAATCAAAGACAACTGTCTCGTGTGTCTCGGAAATATCTTACACAACCTCGATTATTCATATTCACATTCATTTGTTTGCTCCCAATTGTTCTCTGTTGGTTCTTCTCGGTCTAGGTTCTGGAGAGCTTCAAGATCATGGACTACAGTCTGCTGCTGGGCGTGCACAACAAGACCCTGGCGGAGAAGGAGCAGGGGGGCTCTCCAGCGGGGGGCGACGAGATGCGCCCCGCCGCCCAGAAGGCGCTGTACTCCACCGCCATGGAGTCCATCCAGGGAGGCTCCAGCTGCAGGGACACCCTGGACCACGCGGACACGTAAGACACTTGGTGATGGTGGCGAATGATGATGTCGCACACACACACACACACACACACACACACACACACACACACACACACACACACACACACACACACACACACACAC
>PIJE02002186.1:62500-65774 GCA_002895965.2 Coryphaenoides rupestris
TAAGAACGAGATGCCGTTTCTTGGATGTCATCTTGTGTTCTACCGTTTTCCAGCCAAGTCCCCAACGCCACCGAGCTGACGGAGCCAGTGGAGAGGCCCTCACCGGCCCCGCCCCTCACCCCTCCCCCCCAGACTCCTCCCCCGCAGCACCCGGCACGCTTCTCCCCCGGCCCCTCCTTCTCCTCCTCCACGCTCCCGTCTCCCTCCTCCTGCTCCTCGTCCGCCGGCCGCGCCTCCCTCCCCGCTCCTAAACCCGCCCCTCAACTCTCCGCCGGCCCCCGCCCCCAAGCTCCTCCCCCTCCTCCTCATCATCCTCATCCTCCCACCACGCTCCAGGGCTCCGCCCTCGCGCCGGCCTCCACCTCCGCCTTCACCCCCGTCCGCCCCGCCGTGGGCGTGGCTGCGGGGCCTGGCACCTCCTCCTCCTCCACCCTCACCTCCTCCACCCTCACCTCCTGCTCCACCCCTCCCTCCTCGCTGCCCGCCAGCCCCCAGGTGCCCCCGCGCCGCCGGGGTGGGGGGCAGCACCCGCCGGCCAATCAGCTCTCGGTGTCCAGCAGCCAGAACTCGCTGGAGGGGGAGGTGCAAGTCGCCGACATCTACTTTGTAAGTGCCTCCCACCTGTGTAAGCCCCTCCCACTAGGCCTGAAGATGTTTGTGACAGAGGATTCTGGGTGTTGGAGTCAAATATTGTGTTTTATGTTCTGGGTGGCCTGACGTTAGGATCTTAGGAGTGATTCGCTCACCTCATGGCTAAAATCCTTTCATTCATTGAACTGAAGTCATGTATTTTGTCGGCTAACTTAAAACTTAAAATGTGAATTCTGTAGTTCAGAGAACTTTCTTTGTGTTCATTTCATGTCTGTTTCCGTCTGTTGAACCGTGTCCCTCACAGTGGACCAGTCAGGACAGCGTGGTAGAGTTATGAGGGTGAGGGGAGTGTGTCTTGCAGTGTGAGTGTGTGTGTGCGTGCAAGTGAGTGTGTGTGTGTGTGTGCATGTCACCTGACTCTGACTGGGGTTGGTTTTCCGTATCGCTGATGCACGTCAGCATATCAATCAATCAATCAATCAATCAATCAATCAACGCTTGTGAATTCCTCAGCTCTGCCTTTGCATTCTGCACGGTGAGTGTGTGTGTGTGTGTGTGTGTGTGTGTGTGTGTGTGTGTGTGTGTGTGTGTGTGTGTGTGTGTGTGTGTGTGTGTGTGTGTGTGTGTGTTCGTGTGTGTGTTTGTGTGTGTGTGTGTATTTCATCCGTCCACATCAGTTCAGTGTGCGAGTTGCTGCATCACTTCATCAGGGTGTCCATTTTGTTTGTGAATTTACCCGCCCGCCCCCCCCCCCCCTCCCCCCACACACCCCCACCCCACCGCCATGCATTTTCACCTCAATTCAAGCGTATGTATGTAATGTGTACATTCCATACATACTGTGTGTGTGTGTGTGTGTGTGTTATGTATCTATATGTGTGTGTGTGTGTGTGTGTGTGTGTGTTTCCATTCATCAGTACGCCGACGGCCGCTATTGGGTGTACTCTCCGGTTCTTGGCCGCCGTAAGCTAAACTCGAGCTTGAGCTGCAACGTAAGTCACCCCTGGCGAGGAATTAGCTAGCGCTGTTCATTTTGTTTTTTTACTAGCATCGCTAAGCGCCGCCAGCCAGCCGAGGGCGAGGGGGGGAGGGGTCACCCGCTTCGCTTAGCTTAGCATCCTCTAGCGGCCGGTCATCTGTGGACCGTGAACAGCTTGCTTGCTTGCCAGCTAGCGTTGATGTTGTGATGTAGCGCCGTCCAATTGGACGTAGCGAGCGGCTGGCCGTGTGTGTGTGTGTGTGTGTGTGTGTGTGTTCGCCGTGCGCGTATGATCTGGCAACGTGAGGTGTGACGAGGGTCGTCGTGGTCTGCCCTTCGGCGTTTCTCCCGAGTGATGCCGACCTGTTGTTTCGGTATTTTATGGATGTGGTGGTGTTCGGCTGTATCTATCTCATCGCCTTCTTTCTCTCTCTCTCTCTCTCTCTCTCTCTCTCTCTCTCTCTCTCTCCTCCAGCCAAGTCAGGAGGACAGGAGCTGGTTTTATTCCCCGCTACACACCGGCTCCGACTCCAGACGAGACTCGGACGGGGAGAGCGATAAAGTGAGTCGATACCTTCAAATCAAATCAAGTTTAATTGTGCAGCACACTTAACAACAACTGCAATCGACCAACGCGCTGCACAATGCAAAAGTTGCCAAGACAGCGAGGATACAATGAAAGGAACAGGAACGTCAAATAGACAGAATACAGTCGTACACACAGATCAAGAACAGGGCAACAGCACAGCAGCATGCACGCACACACACACGCACACACACACGCACGCACACGCACACGCACACGCACACAGGCACACTGGTGCTGTTGTTATTGTTGTTGCACTCTGAAGGGCATTACGGTCATTACGGTAATTCCTCCCTGCTGATAGATGGATGGGTGACGTACTGTAACTGACTCTTGTCTTTTTCTCTTTCTTCCGCTCTCTCTCTCTCTCTCTCTCTCTTTATTTTGTTTTGTTCTTTCATTCATTCTTACTTTTTTTCATTCTTTCGTTCTCTCTCTCTGTCTGTCTCTCTGTCTGTCTGTCTGTCTGTCTGTCTGTCTGTCTTGCAGCAGTAGCAGTTGAGTGTCTGTCTTGTCTTCGTTGGGAAATATATTGTTGGGGCTCGAGACAAAGAAACTCCGAAACTACGTTTTGGATGAGACTTTTTCTTAACGCTGGTATCCCAAATCACCCGTGAATTCCTGTATGTGCAATGCAAATACTCAAGTGACATGTTTACAAACTATGAAACACACCTGGCCGCAGGTTTGCTGCATAATAATGCAAAAAAACACAAAAAAAACACAACTCGATAATATTTCGTCATATCAAACTATTTACAGTCACGTGACTTGAAGCAAACAAAAAAAAAAGCAGGGGGAGGGATGGACAATACTCAACACCCCCGCCCCCCTTCGCCCGGTTTTTACTTGTGATTGGCTGCTCATCTCCGAAAGCCATGCGCTGTGGGAGGGGCCGACCCTCGGATCTCTCATCTATTGGTTTGTGAAGCTTTCAATCAGGCCACACCTGTGGGTGAGTCAGGGATTCTGTGTGTGTGTGTGTGTGTGTGTGTGTGTGTGCGTGTGTGTGTGTGTGTGTGTGTGTGTGTGTGTGTGTGTGTGTGTGTGTGTGTGTGTGTGCGCGTGTGTGTGTGGTAGCAGCTTCCGGTGAGAGGGGGGTGTGGGGGTGTGTGTGG
>PIJE02002187.1:11459-73491 GCA_002895965.2 Coryphaenoides rupestris
AACACGTCAGGAGCAGTTAGGGTTAGGTGGCGTCTTGCTCAGGGACACTCGACACTTAGCTAGGCGGAGCCCGGGGATCGAACCAGCAACCTTCCTGTTGCCAGACAACCGCTATTACCTCCTGAGCTACTGCTGCCCCGTTTGGCATTGGGAGACCACACAACAGGAATGGAAAATGCTGCTTAAAACAACTAAACAAAAAAAGATTACACGCCAGATGATTTGGAGAAAGCTAAAAGCTATAACCTGTATGCTCTAAGATGCCGTTTGAACACTGAGTGATTGCAATTCCCTCAGTTAGTCTGGCGGATTGTTCCAGAGATGACGATCAGAGATAGAAGATTGACGGCCAATGTAATCCACGGCAATCCAAACCAAAAAAGAACTTTGGACTTTTCCACTAGATTGATTTGTTGTTTTTTTGGCGGTCAGAACATGTTTTTTTCTCAACTCAACATGGCAGTGAGTCCGTTGCCCCGCCGGAAAAAAAAATAAATCCATATCGCTGTGTATTTATGTATTTCAGTTACTGTATGGAGTTAATTCCCCCAGTAACAGAACATTCTGTTGCTCCTCCACTTCTGCGCACCGTTTGAAGTTCTTCCCCCCATAATGATTTTTTTATTTCAAACTTTCAGCTTTGCCCTGCAGGGGTTTGACTTGGTTTTTTTGTAATATTATATCTGGATTTGCCTCAGATGCTCCTGTTGTGTTACTGGATAACTCCTCGCAAATCCACCGTTTTCTGAGCGAGGAGAAGCTAATGCGCATTCCTGTCCGAGGGCCATGCGTTGCCGGCGGTGTATTTTGGAGATGATCGAGAACATGGAGGCTGTTGTTGTTTTTTTTGCATACTGGAACAAACTCTGAGATGGTAAAAGTATGTAGGATGTGAGTGTAAGTGTTTGACTGGTCACTGTTGCTCATCATGCACACACAGACACAGCACTGCAACGCTAGATATTCAACGGAATCTTACACTCGCCGGGTGTATCGCTGAGGAAGTGCAGTGTCCAAGTGCAGGTGCGGAGTTGTTAGGGTGAGCAGTTCTCAAGATAGCCAGGGGATGGATAGGGGCCAAGCAATCCGCCCCCCCCGGTTCCAAACAGCCCCCTCGCCAAACAGGCACATTCACTAGTATGTTCATTCATAAGTACCTGTTTGGCTTTGTGGTGTGTGTGTGTGTGTGTGTGTGTGTGTGTGTGTGTGTGATTGGTGGCTGGTTGAAGCAGCCTCACCTGGCCCTAGTCAGACTAATTAGATCCTGGGGGCTGAGGGAGGTGAGGCTGCACACCTGTGGGGCATGGGAGTAATCAAGGCACACAGGATAAACCAGCCATCACCACCATCACCACCACCACCACCACACACTGCGCTACATCTGGCCAACTTGCCAATAAACTGGTTTGATAACAACCGTCTGTGTCCAGTGCATCGGAGGAGCCCAGCAAAGCCACTGAGGTGGCCTCTGGCAGGGTTCACTGCCACAGGCTTATACTTACCAGAGTTCTCCACTCTGTATCAATATATGACATCCAAGTTTTTATAGCTTGTTATTAATATGAAGTTTCATCTGTAAGCAGTAACATTTCTGAACGGGACCAAAATGAATGTCGCCCAGATAGCAGAGGACACCCAACCCCCGGTGTCCTCTGCTAGTCACTTCTTCTGCACCTTCTGGGAGGTTTTTTTTCCAAGGACACCCGTGTTGACTTCTCCTGTTCCTCTGTTCGCTGTGAATGAACATGTTTGAGGGGACGGACGAGGCTGTTCTTCTATCAGAAAGTCTATGGGTTCAAACCCTAATCTATGCAGTCTTGACCTGCTCTTTAATGACTTGTATCTGTATTCACTGAAAATAGCTTTTTAGATTCAAGTGTCTGCTTAATTACTTAATGCTAAATATTGTGAATCAGTGGCCAGGATACACAAAAGAAATCCAGGCAAATGTTGTTCATCATATTTATTTTTCATTTGTCATGGCTTGTCAATGGCTTGTCAATGACAATATACCAAAAAGCCTAATATCACTTTTCTGGCTGCGCTGAATGCTATTTGTAAATGCTATTTGTAAATATTACAGGGTTCCATTAATGTCACAACAACATACGTGATTAAAACCACTAAACCCCGAAAATGTGCTAAACACAGTTGGCACAGGCCGGTAGCTATGGCAACCCAATCATTTGGTTCTCATTTCTGTTCCATTTATTAATTTATTATTCCCTCAAATCATTCGACAATCTAATGGCATTACACGGAGTACATCTTGTATCTTGTATCACACAACATGTGATACCCATTTTGGTGTCTTCTTCATATATTTTAAATATCCCTCCCTCCACACGCGAGCCCTTTAAATGCTACCATCCGCAGACATGGCCGCCAGCACCACTGAGAGTAATTTCCTTGGATTAGACACGGTGTAAATGTGACCCCCCTTGTAAAACGGCATGAAATACCACATCGCCTGATACCGGGCTAATGGAGGGCCGGGTAGTTCCCTCAGAGCCTCACTTATTATCGACAACAATAGACTCACGGGCGAAGCCGCCTTATTAGTCGAAGCATGGAGGGGATGAGGGCTAATCGTGTGAATCTGCTGTCACTCCGCTTGAAATACGGCCTCTTATAGGACCAGTAAGAAGGGCTTTGCTATGGCCGTGCTAAGGTCAGTAATACATGTTTAAGAAGGTCAACGATATTCAGCGGCCCGTGCGTCCTTTCAAACTGTTTTTTTCTGCATCTGAACACACCGTCGTAGTTTTTTCTTCTCTGCAGCTTTCCACAGCGGAGGGTCAGTCCGTTTTGGAAGAGGTCTCATCTGAATATTCGGTTTATCGTATTTCCATTACTTGGGTCTGCATGGTCGTCACGGTAGCCAGGATGGAGAGTTCAAAATAAGAAAATATCTTCTTAAAAATCGCTTCCTAAAATGCACTTTTACCGCTTTGCTTTTATGTGACATCTTCGTTGTAGTGTTTTAATGTTTTTATTAGTCATAAAAATTATGTATTGTTTTATGTACTTTTTATTCATATCTTTTTAATTCTCTTTTGAAGACAAATCCTGATTCTCCCTTTTATTTTCTTATTTTATTTGATATCTTTATCGATCTGTTTTCTTATCTGCATCAGAAACTGTCTGAGTGTGTCTGCTCAAAAGGTGCTCTATGAATAAAGCTATGGACGCGCGGCCGTCCTCCTCATCTACCGAGCGTAAAGCTCTCCTCGTTCTCCCGCCAGAAATCCAAGGTGTCCACGTTTGAGAAGATGTGGGCGTTCATGAGCAGCAAGCCCAGCTCGTCGCTGGTCAAGTCCATCGAGGAGGGCATCCAGCGGGTGCTCCGCTCGGACTACGCCCTGCTGATGGAGTCCACCACCATCGACTACGTCACCCGCCGCAACTGTAACCTCACGCAGGTGGGCGGCATCATCGACAGCAAGGGCTACGGCATCGGCACGCCCCTCGGTAAGACCCTCGGCCTCAGCCAATCAGCAGCATGCAGCATGTAAATTACTTTATATATATAAGATAAGATAAGATAAGATATAACTTTATTAATCCCGAAGGAAATTTGTGTGCCAGAGGTTCCTCAAAATACTAACATAAGCATAGCAATAGAGTAATAAACAATAAAATAATAAAATAAAATAATAAATGAATAAACCTGAGGAAAAATATACGTAAGATATTCAGTAAGCAAAACAAGTTGGCAACGGTATTGAGAAGTAGTAGTGAGAAGTAGTATTGCACATGATGATGAAACCAAGATGGCCGCTGGGTGAATTCAGGTGAATTCATGTTCTTGTGACGCAGCTAACCAGACCCGTGCTGTCTTGTGCAGGATCTCCGTACCGGGACAAGATGACCATCGCCATCCTGAGCATCCTGGAGGACGGCCGGCTGCACATGCTGAAGGAGAAGTGGTGGAGCGGCACCAGCTGCCAGGGCGAGGAGCGCCGGGAGAGCGGGCCCATGGGCATCCAGAACCTGGGCGGCATCTTCATCGTGCTGGCCTCGGGCCTGGTGCTGTCCGTGTTCGTGGCCATCGCGGAGTTCATCTACAAGATGAGGAAGACGGCGGACCGCGAGCAGGTAGGCGATCCCTGCGCGGCGTCGATGAAACAAATGGGAAACGCCCACACACAACACAACACAACACAACACACCACAACACAAACACCACAACACAACACCAACACAACACAACCAACACAACACAACACACCAAAACACACAAAACACCAAAACACACAAAACACACAACACAACACACACACACACACACAACACAACCAACACACAAACACAACACACACCACACACACACACAACAACCACACAACAAACACAACACAACACCACAACACACACAACACAAACCAACACAACACAACCCAACACAACCAACACACCACAAAACACACCACAACACAACACAACACAAACACCAACACAACACAACACAACCACACAACACAACACAACACAACACAACACACACACCACCACACACACAACACAACACAACACACACAACACAACACAACAAACACAACACAACACAACAACAACACAACACAAAAACAAACAACACACAACACAACACAAACACACAACACAAACACAACAACAACACACACACACACACACACACACACACACACACACAACACAAACACAAAAACAAACACAACACAAACACAACACACACACAAACAGACAAACACACACACACACACACAACACACATACAGACAAACACACACACAAACACAACACAAACACACACACACAACAACACACACACACACACACACAGTCCTGGAATTCAGGTAAATGTTCCTGCTCAAATAACGGTCATTGCCAATAGTTTGAATTTTAACTATCTTGGGACATTTGATTAATTGTGGTACATTTGTATTCGTCCCAATGTTGTTTGGGCTTCAAAACAATGTATGAAGGTAAAGGCCAATTGAAATGATCAAACACATAATATTCAGCTCTTCACTGTTGGGTTGAACAATAAGTACCATTGTATGCCTTTTTTAATATAAATAGTATAGTCTCTGTGCCCAAGCTGTAAGCTCAGCACAAAGCTTTCAAGTTTTATGTCAGTTGAACTGTTGCATCATGAATGCAATCTGTTTTCAGTCCTTCACCCATTGGAAACACAACGATTGTAGAGGTGGAGCTTGTGTTCAATGAGACAGCCTCACCTGAAGACATCCCTTCTGCAAGTGATGTAGTGGAGACCCTGAAAATTGCTGCAGTCAACACCTCTGCGGGCAATATCTCATTTGATGCTGACTCTATTGTTCTCAAAGGTATGCTCACACTTTCCACTTTTGATCCTATGATAACAGAAACAACCATGGAATATCATGATGATAACAAATGTCTCTTTGCTCAAGTATATTGTCTTTCTCAGATTCCTGTTCATTGTACATGAACAATTCGAGTAACAAATTACATATTCTTTCTCAGAAGGGCCAAACCCAACAACGATGACACCACCAACAACAGCCTCAGTTCTTCCTCCGACTTTTACGTTGGAGGTGACGTTATCAGAGCCTTTCACTCCAGAGTTAACAGACCAAACGAGTCCAGAATTTCAACCTCATTGCACAGTTATATAGAGAAACGGAAAAAGCAGCCTCACACCAATCAAATAAAAAATTCAACATAAACACGATTTCCTCGTACCCTAGAAGTTTAGAACGGATTGATCAGCCAACAACCTTTGAGGACCCGTTGTGATTTGCAATTCAGGTTTTCGATGAAAGAACATTGTTTTTATCCTCTAAAGTAGTGCCATAGTCGTTTCTACATTCACTCCTCAGCAGAAGGTGTAAAGTCAGAGACACAACGGCCGAGAACGTGCAGTCGGGCAGGTTGAGATGGGTTGCAACAGACGTGGGGGGCGGGGACCCACAGGGCGTCTGGGGGCGTGAGAGGGGTGTTACGGCATTCCGTCAGTGGCGGCTCGGAGAAGCGCCGCACAGGAGGGGGGTTAAATAAAAAAAGATTGAAGTTATGTGTGTTATTTTTATCAGAGTTAACAGACCAAACGAGTCCAGAATTTCAACAACTGGCCGGGAGTGTCATTCTGCTGGTAAGTTGATATTTCTTCATATTTTGAGCCTTTATCTTAAGATTTATTGCATTTCATTCTTTCATACCCTTGCCATATATTCCATATTAATTCATTAAATCAGTATGCCTACAATATTTGTGGTTGTTGTTTGCTATATTTTGGTTTATCTTTTTGAATGTCTTGTCTTATGAGCGGTAATTGCATACTACACTTGATTATTCCAAAAGCATGAACACAGTTTATGTGGATTTCATCCAGAAATATATTAGGCGTGATAAAAGAGATTTACATATATTTTCCCTTGTTAATGGTCGTAGTCCATTCGAATATAATAGAATCTATTGTATTTCCAATAAATTAACACAGATTGGGACCGAGACAGTGGGTGGGTGGGTGAGGGGGGAAGTCGTTTCAAATATTAAAATGGGGGTGCGTGTGCGGGCGCGGTGCGAAGCGAGTTGTAGGTGTAAGGAGATTAGTGGTGTGAAGTCGAGGGTCGGGAGTGTCGGTTGTGGTAGAATGTTACAGTGTGCTCGGTGGTGGTGGCGAGTGGTGTGGCGTTCCGCAGTAGTTGACGGGGGGGCTTTTCGGAGAAAGATTGGGACCGAGACAGTGGGTGGGTGGGTGAGGGGGGAAGCCGTTTCAAATCTGAAATTAAAATAATTTATGCCACAACTTTCAAAACAAACTGAATGCATTTAACAGTAAAAATTTAGCAAAATACATTTTGTTCTGCTCATTTGTATCTATATACTCTACAGAAGGGAATTAACATTTATACAGTAACCAATTTACACTGGACCAAGTGATCAGTATTCACACACGTTGGGTTTACCTTGAATAATAGGCAGCTGATATTATTTTTAACACACAACCTCTGGACTTAAAAGGCAGGACTCAGTCTTGACTTAAAAGGCAGGACTAACTTAGGTCAGGACATAGTATCGACTTAAAAGGCATGACATTGTCATCCTAAACGTAAAGAGCAGACATATTTTTCTTGAATTGAAGGCATGACATATGCCAATAGTTTGAATTTTAACTATCTTGGGACATTTGATTAATTGTGGTACATTTGCATTCGTCCCAATGTTGTTTGGGCTTAAACATGACATAGCGGTTCTAAATTAAAAGGCATGACAGTGATCCAAACTTAAAAGGCGTGACATAGTCTTGATTTAAAAAGCATGTCTTATTAAGCACACCGATTTCTTGACATGACAACAAAGTTTTGACTTAAAAGGCAGGACCTAGTTTTCTTGACTTAAGGGATGACTAAATGGTCCCAACTTATCAGTCAGGACATAGTCTTGACTTAAGACATATGACCTAGTAGTCTTGACTTAAAAGGCAGGAAAAACGTAGCAATCTTTACTCAACCTATTCTAATTGACACTGAATCTTGTCAAACTTGACTGTCTTGACTTAACTGTCTTGATGGTTTAAGTCATGACTTATCAATCTTGATTGTTTTAGCCTTGACTGAACAATCTTGACTGTTTTAGTCTTAACTTACCAAACTTCACTGTTTTAGTTTTGACAGAGCCCTCACAGAGGTTTGTTCTGTCAGTTCATCTAGACTCAGATCTTCTTACGGAACCAGAACTCAAGAACCAAATGAGTTGAAGTATCTGACACCGCCTCTCAACTAAACAACAGTCGAAATAAAACCAAAACCAAAGTTATCCTCCACAGATCCAATGGGACAAGCGAACCCATTGGCTGCACCAATTCTAATACTAGCACTAGTATTCTACTAGTACTAATAATACTCGTATAGTATAATAGTATAATATATGTTCTAACAATCTGTTAGATATGTCCCTGAGGGAATCCTGAAATGCAAAAGAAACCTGCTCACGTGAATATCCCACTGGGACAAGCGAGGTGTCGAGATTCGCACACTCTCAGAGACCAGGGTGAAGCTCATCAGATAATCGATTTAAAATCCGTCAGTCAAGGTCATGGCCGACTTAAACCACTGTTTAAAACAGTGGTTTTACTTTTCTTTAGGAGTTTCTTTAGGACTTTTCCCCCATAATCATCATCGTCTTCATAGTCTGTATGCACATGGACATGTTAGTTTAGTTGTTTCAGGATTACTTGGTCCTTTGTTGAATTGACAGGCGTGCGAGTCCCAAGACCAAGCTGAGCTACGGTTTAGACTGGACGCCCACAAGCCTGCGTGAAGAGGACTGGCTGTCCAGACACTCTTGTATATTTACTAACGTCTGTGTTTGACAAGAACCAGGGACACCAACCACCGCTCACTGAATTCCATGTAGAAAAGTAGGTTCCACTAAAAGGTCACATCTTTGGCAATTATTACTTTACTTGGACCTAAATTTGATAACAATGAAAGAAAACTCCAACAAATAAAGAACCCGAAATAAAGGCCAACTAAAAATGTTATCTTGTTAAGATGATTCTGCCCCAATACCAACACAGAATTACAATAGGATGATATTGTACAACAAAAGAGAATTCTTATTATTCTTGTAGATACATTTCAAACCTTGATTCAATCCTTCAGTGGAACAATATTGAAGCCGAGATCTACTTTTGACACTATTTACTCTTGAACGAATCCTTCCGGTAATTATCAATGTCCCGAAGCCAAGTCTGAGCCTCGTTTGACAAAATGGCCTCCGTCAAAATCTCCTCACTCAAAGTAAGCCGTTGGTTGGCGGACAACACTGAGGTATTTTTTTTTTCTTTCCCTCGGCTGCCAAAGACGTCCGGTGACTGCGTTAATCTCTAGAAAAGGGTCTATGACTTGTATTATGTGCTGTGTGGCAGAACTGTCCTCGTGTGTCTCCTGTTTTTATTGCCATGCTCCACCCAAATCACTCTCCTCCGCCGCCCAAAACCAATGCTTCTTCTCTCTAGGAATAACGGTTCCTGTGTTGGTCCTTAAGGTTCCTGCAATCGGTTCTAAAGGTTCCTGTGTTGGTCCTTAAGATTCCTGTAATCGGTTCTAAAGGTTCCTGTGTTGGTCCTTAAGGTTCCTGTAATCGGTTCTAAACGTTCCTGTGTTGGTCCTTAAGGTTCCTGTAATCGGTTGTAAAGGTTCCAGGTGTTTCTGAAAGGTTCCATTGTTACCGGTGTCCTGGATGTGGGTCCTATGCATAAGCTTGGCGCCTAATATGTCATATTTCTTCATATTTGTATACATAAAGCGTGCCCCTCTTGCATGCCTGACTCTTTAGTTTAGTGTGGTTTATTCTTCCTATGGAGCCTAATACATATATGGTTCTCCATGTATTAATTACTGTGGATATCTCTATGGATGCCGTATCTATATAATCTTGTGGTTGTTGATCATGTTTGCCTATTATTGTGTTGTGTGTCGTGTGAACACTTCCTCTCTTTTTGTTCTTTACCACTGTTCTCGTTCTTTGTGGTTTGTCTGTCTTTTTTTTTTTGTTTTTTTTTTTTTTTTGTGTGTGTGTGTGTTGTGTGTGTGTTTGTGTGTGTGTGTTTTGTGTGTGTGTTGTGTGTTGTGTGTGTGTGTGTGTTTGTGTTGTGTTTGTGTTTGTGTGTGTGTGTGTGTGTGTGTGTGTGTGTTGTGTGTGGTTGGAGTGGGGGGGCGGGGTGGGTGGTTGTGGTCATACCTGCGTCGCAGAGGCGCCCATCTTGAGTTGCCCGTGCTTGGTGAGGGTGCCCATGTTGCTGTGGTTGATGGAGAGGGTGCCGTGGTGCTCGCTGTGGTGGATGTAGCGGGGGAGGGGCCCGTCCAGGCCGTTGTCCCGGGTCTCCGGGGGGAACGCCCCCGACACGTGGCTCAGCAGGAGAGGGCCTTCCCGGGCAGCGGGCGGGCAGGCGTCTTCAGCAGGAGGGCCTTCCCGGGCAGCGGCGGGCAGGTCGTCACGGAAACACGGGGGCCATCCCAGGGTTGCAGCTCATGTCCTTTCCCGGGAGTCGCCGGTCGTTGTACGTGTGCATGTTGATCACGGCGTCCATCTTGTTCTGTGGCGGCGGTGGTGGAGGAGGAGGGGGAGGGGCTCGGTGTTTGACACGCCTCTCGCAGGTGAAGGACAGTCTGATCTCGTCCACCATGGCACTGCACAAAGACCTCTGGGCAGGGGGGAGGGGAGAGAGAGGGAGGGGGGGAGGAGAGAGAGAGAGAGAGAGAGAGAGGAGAGAGAGAGAGAAAGTGAGGGGGGAGGGGCTACACAGCATCACACATGACAACGCAACATGGCATGAGAGAGCATGTTGTTTACATCCATTTGTCTGTTTGCATGTTTTCCTGTGATTTGTGAGTCACATAGCCAAGCAGCACACACACACACACACACACACACACACACACACACACACACACACACACTCACACACACACACACACACACACACACACACACACACACACACACACACACACACACACACACACACACACACACATATAAACAAACTCACACTCGCTCAGTGTAAGAGCATGTGCAACATACTCGTGCACCTTTCTGCAGCCACAGATCTGAGCTGCTGTCCTGACATTGGCGGTGACTAATAATGGATTAATTTCACATGCTCCAATTTGCAATTAATGCTTTTTAAAATAAGTTGCGTTATCACGGCCAAGTTCCCCCAGGATTAGTCAGAGTCACGCAAATCCCCTCCTGTCACGGCTGAGCAGAAAGGCTCCGACGCCACGGAGGAGAACACGCTTCGTTCTGCAGCTTCCCGCTAAAAGTCGGATTAAATGCGACTTATATCCCGCTGGAGCCTAATTAAATTAATGTTCACTTCATTCGTTATTATTATTCCCTTGTATCTAAAACCCTATCCCGGGCGAGATCATAATCCACGGCCCAATATCATCCACGATATTATCTAATACATCATCCGATATACGATCCAAAGCGTGGCTTGATTCAGCACCGTTAGTGCTACATTTGTAAATCATTGTGTAGCTATGTAGCATTGTGTAGCTATGTAGCGTTGTGCAAAGTAGCTGGGTTGCATTGTGTAGCGTTGTGTAGCTGTGTAGCATTGTGTAGCTGTGTAGCATTGTGTATCTGTGTAGCGTTGTGTAGCGTTGTGTCGCTATGCAGCCTTGTGCAAAGTAGTTAGGTTGCGTGGTGTAGCGTTGTGTAACTATGTAGCGTTGTGTAGCTTGTAGTTGTGTAGCGTTGTGTAGCTATGTAGCGTTGTGTAGCTAGCATTGTGTAGCTGTGTAGTTTGTGTAGCTATGTAGCGTTGTGTAGCTATGTTGTGTAGCTGTAGCGTTGTGTAGTTGTGTAGCGTTGTGTACGTTGTGTAGCTATGTAGCATTGTGTAGCTGTGTAGCGTTGTGTAGCTATGTAGCGTTGTGTAGCTACATAGCGTTGTGTAGCTATGTAGCATTGTGTAGCTACATAGCGTTGTGTAGCATTATGTAGCTATGTAGCGTTATGTAGCTACGTAGCGTTGTGTAGCTATGTAGCGTTGTGTAACTATGTAGCATTGTGTAGCTATGTAGCGTTGTGTAGCTATGTAGCGTTGTGTAGCTATAGCGTTGTGTAGCTATGTAGCGTTGTGTAGTGTTGTGTAGCTATGTAGCGTTGTGTAGCTAGTGTAGCGTTGTGTAGCTGTGTAGCGTTGTGTAGTGTTGTGTAGCTATGTAGCGTTGTGTAGCTGTGTAGCGTTGTATAGTGTTGTGTAGCTATGTAGCGTTGTGTAGCTATGTAGCATTGTGTAGCTATGTAGTATTGTGTCGCTGTGTAGCGTTGTGTAGTGTTGTGTCGCTGTGTAGCATTGTGTAGTGTTGTGTAGCTATGTAGCGTTGTGTAGCTATGTAGCGTTGTGTAGCTATGTAGCATTGTGTAGCTATGTAGTATTGTGTCGCTGTGTAGCGTTGTGTAGTGTTGTGTAGCTGTGTAGCGTTGTGTACTGTTGTGTAGCTATGTAGCATTGTGTCGCTATGTAGCGTTGTGTAGTGTTGTGTAGCTATGTAGCATTGTGTAGCTGTGTAGCGTTGTGTAGCGTTGTGTAGCTACGTAGTGTTGTGTTGTGTAGCGTTGTGTAGCGTTGTGTAGTGTTGTGTAGCTATGTAGCATTGTGTAGCTGTGTAGCGTTGTGTAGTGTTGTGTAGCTATGTAGCGTTGTGTAGCCATGTAGTTGCAATAGCCCAGCTCATTCATATTTAAATAAGGGACAGTCTCAGCCAACAAGCTGAGATTCTTGGCAGGGTGCTCCGGGTTTGCAGCAGTGGCTGGGTGCTGGCTGGGGGTTTTTATACTTAGTTGGTGATGCTTTGTTTCGGAAGAGAAACAGGAAACAGCTGTTGGGAATGCTGAGGAATCGGCGTTTGGCGGCGGCAGAATTCCGAGGCTTTACTAAACAGATCCTGTGTTGGGTGTGAACACACATGGAGGACATCGGGACGGATTCCAAGCGCTTCCCGTCTCGTACGCCACAGCATATGGTTCCTATTTTTAATTTAATTTGGCTCTTCAATCGAGCTCTCAGCTGGATGCTGACAAATAGCAGGTGATATCGCCTATTATATCTAATATATTCATATCCGTTTCATTTGAATTATATATTCAGCCAAGTAATCCACAGATACAGTAGGTGCAGATTCATGTTGCATTTCGTTCACACGTTCTCAGTGTTTTCCAGACAAATTCAAATTCGTGGCATGTTTGTCTTTGGACGTTTGACCTCTAAATTCAGCATCATTTCATCAACACTCAACACACACTCTTGGCTGGCTTCAAGGCTTTTTTCTTTGCGGAGGGGAGGGGGGGGACAAGATGGACGGTCGGGAAGAGATTCAACCTCCTTCAGAGGATGTCTGGAGTTTTTCGAAGACGGACTTGTAAACAACACTGTAAACTTAATGCAGGATATGAAAGAACAGCGCACGGTTAATGTGGCCCTAAAACTCGCTAAGGGACCGTCCGGTTTTAAGTGGCTATTATTACCGCTGGTTATGCTAGTCTGATTTTAATAGCCCTGTCGTTTTTTAATAGGGGGACGGTAAAATATTGATTTACGCCCGCTATTGTGCCCCTTGTTGTCTTTAATGGTTCGCCAGACTTTATGTAAATGTTTAAAGGCTTGACTTTATGTAAATGTTGAAATGTAATCAAATTACATGATCACCTAATGGGTTTCTCCTTATCGGCTGCTGTGGAGCCCAGCTGTGTCTGCTGGAAGTTACTTTCCTGTTCTGCTGCCGAGCTAAAGAAAAGCTTTGTGCTATCGATCAAACTTTTTTATATATCGCTGTTATTTTGTGCGCAAAGCTGCAATGCAACGTGAGAAACATGTTTAAAGAACAAAACAAGTTTAAAAGCAATAATTTACAACTGAATGTGAATCACAGAGATACAATATTCGGAACAGAATTAAAATGAACAATGTCCAATTAAATGATAAGTTGTCTACGGGCCGACGTATGTAGACACTTTGTTTTGTTTTCTAAAAAGAATTATGAATCTTCATGTAGTAATTTCAGTAAGGGATGGTTCACACACACACACACACACACACACACACACACACACACACACACACACACACACACACACACACACACACAGTCACTGTGTTTGTTTGTGGGTGTGCTTCTGGTTCTCGTTTGTCGATTGGATGTGGATGGCCTGACCTCCGATCACCTCGACCGGTGATTGGAGCTTTGTCCACCATCGGTCCCCTTACCCTTCCCTGTGTTGTCCCTCAATGAATCCCTTTACTTTTCAATTGTGCCTCGTCCATGTGTTACACCTCTGGGTGTTACGCTACTTCCTTTACCCCTTAGACCCCTTGCAAAGGAACGTAGCGCACACACACACACACTCCTCGCTCTATTCTCACACATGGATCGTCAGGCGACCGGAAAAGGTTGCCGGTTCCATCTCCGGCTCCACGAGCAAGACACCTAACACGCTAACGGCGCCGGACGAGCTGGCTGGTCACCTTGCACCGCTTGACACTGCCGTTGGTGTGTAAAAAACGTGTGTATGAATGGGTGTGTATGAGTGTGAGGCGGCGAGCTGCAAAGCGCTTTGAGGGCGGTCCATTTACAAGCGAGACACTCACACAAACACACACACACACACACACACACACACCTATCTGTGTGGTGGACCGTTCGCGACCGTTGGGAAGCGGAGCGGCGGTTGGCGGGGGAGCGAGGAGCAGGCGGTGGAGGCGGTTGGTGCCGTTACATATGGGAAGTCCTTCAAAGTCGTCCCTCTTGCCCCTGGGCAGCATACTAATGAGGTCATCAATAAGAGACAACAGCTGCTCGGCGAGTGAGAGGGATAGAGAGAGAGACGGAGAGAGAGAAAGCTAGCCGTCATGCGCGCCACAACGACCAGACAAACAGCTCCGTTATATCGCTCTTTCTCTATCCCTCCATCTCTCTCTCTCTCTCTCTCTCTCGCTCTCTCTCTCCCTCTCACTATTTCTTTATCCATCCCTCCATCTCGCTCCCTCTCTCTCCCTCTTTAGTATTCACCAGTTAGTATTCAGGAAGTAGGAAATTCAAGTTGATTTCAAAACTGCCAGTTACATGCAAAGTGTGACTTATTTGGACGGTAAGCTAAACGTTGACGTCTAAATCCGTGGAACAAATAACTGCCTCAATATAGACCAAACCTCCTGTCCAGTCTGTAAATATGTATAAATAAATATATCATAAGATGTTATATGTTTGGGTTGCCAGGTCCATTCAGAGCAGAGCCTTTACTCTGAAACAGCAGGCGGTTGACAGAGGGGCCGCTTGGTTTGCAGAGCAGTTTGTTTGTTTGGCATATAAAGGTCCAGGGTGACTCTCTCTCTCCCCCCTCTCTTCCCCTCTCCCCTCCTCTCTCTTTCTCTCTCTCTCTCTCCCACCTCTCTGTTCCCTCTCTCCATCTGTCCTCCCTCCCCTCAGTCTCCCCATCGCTCTCTCTCTCTCTCTCTCTCTCTCTCTGTCTCTTCCGCACCTCTCTCTATCTGAGACTAAGATCATCTTGTGGTGTGACATTTGCAGGGTGACACCTCTAAACTCCTCTCCTCTGCTCTCTCAGACCTCAGTCTCCGAAGGAACATCCAGAGACACAATCTCTCCCTCCCTCCATCTCTCTCTCTCTCTCTCTCTCTTTCTCTCCCAACTCTTTGTCTATCCTACATCTCTCTCTCCCTGTCTCCCATAGTCTCTCTCCATCTCTCTTTGTCTCTCTCTGTATTTCTCTCGCTCCCTCTCTCTCTCTCTCTCTCTCTGCTCAGTTGCTCTTTTCATCACTACTATGTTCTCGAGGTCTCTCTCTCGATCGACTCCCTTCATCACGATCAGGTTCTCTCTCTCTCTCTCTCTCTCTCTCTCTCTCTCTCTCTCTCTGTCTTCGATCGCTCTGTTGTACACAAGAATCTTTTTCCGCCAAACAGCCTTGTTATGGATCTCCTGGCTCCTCTGTTCCGTCTCGTGTTCCTGTCCAGGAGTACAAACACCCTGAGCTTACAACTCCAAACATTAAACGCTGCAGCATTCCAGAAACTCGACTTCAAGATCATTTTGGTTCAAGTTTACTTTGCTGCGATCTGTATTTTTTGCCATTATCTAACACATGACATGTACGATGTAAGTTAATATTTAAAGACTAATGTATTTATGACTATTGGTCATTATTGCTAGCACATTAGTGCATTAGGTATTGTTGTCATATCGTATTGCATCGCATTGATTACAATCATAATAATAAATGATACATGAATTAATAGCAACTTTGACCCTGAATTCCAAATATACTTTATAACTTGTTAAAGTGACCTTGGGACATCTAGTTTCTTTCTCTCTCTCTCTCTCTCTCTCTCTCTCTCTCTCTGTCTCTCTCGAAAGCACCTTCTCTCTCTCTGTGTGTGTGTGTGTGTGTGTGTGTGTGTGTGTCTCTCTGCTATCATAGCGGATACACATGCTGCAGCTTTATATGAACTCCCATCGGGGGGAAATCGCACAGCATCTCGCGCATCTGCTCGCGCCGGATTCCATGGTGATCCGCACGGAGAAAGACGGAGACTTGATGAGGCAGGCTCCAGTCGAGACAATAATTGACCATCATCTCCCTCAAATACGTCTATCCTTCGAGTGTAGATCGATCTACGCCAGACCAGATGCACTCTGATAACGGGGGGGCAGGGTAGTTATTAAGAGAGAGTGTATGACTCCCGGCTGAAAAGGTTCAGTGTCTGAACCCACCAGATCGCCTGAATATCCGAGAGCTCGAGGGCCCCTAACCTCCACCTGCTGATGAACCTGTATCTGAATTCAAGTCACTTTGGATCAAAGTATCTAATGAATAGTCAACAGATAAACCTGGTAATCTGGTATACGTTTTGTTGACCATCTTATAGTTTTATTTATAGTTTTTCTTATGTCTTTTTAGTTTTAATGATTGCCCTTTAAACATGTAAAAATGTGCCGCCTGTGTGAAATGGAAATGGATGTGTGATTTGTGTTTGGAAAGGCAGCACGCGATAGAAATAAACTTTCCTTTCCTGAGTTTACGTTTGGACCCTGGTCAGGTACCCGGGAAACTTGGGGACTTGGGTGGATGCAGAACCACGCTGGGGGACCAGGTGACTGGCTCAGCCCTTCCCCTTCCCCAGGACGCCAGGCAGAGGAACTAACTCTGAATGGGGGGAATCTGCCAAGGGGATCTGCCAAGGGGATCTGCCAAGGGGATCTGCCTGCATCTGTCACAGAGCAGGCGAACAAGGCCCGCACCAGATTGTTTTGGCTTCCGTTCATCTGAGGTGGATTGTGGTGCAAAAAAAAAAAATCTTTATTATTGCTGAAGCCCATTCCTCCGGAAGAGGCCCCGTGCCAAGGACGCAGTTGACTGCTGCCACGTGTGTTCTCGTGCAAGTGACACCAGATAGACCCTGCTGGCCGCCCGGTTCATTGCCGAGGTTCGCCGCGGCTCCTGGTCGCGGAGTCACAAGGAAATATTAATTGAACCTTTCCATGACATGGCAACGGATAGGATGACGAGTCCACAGTGTTTAATCTCTCTCACTGTTGGTCTGGTCTGGGGGGGGGGCGCGGGCTATCTTACACCAAGGTCGCCTCATATGTGATATGGCCCACCTAGGTTGCACGCTGCAACCCGGCGAATTCTCTAGCCCCGGGGCCACGCCCGCTGATTCTGGTAATGTGTGTGAGATGTATGGGTGCTGCTCGTGGTCTGTGATTGATACCTGGCCACAAGCATGCGCTCTACGGTTCTCTCTGACACGCAGAGGAAAACGAGATAAGCACCGTATCAAACGCACACATCACGCTAGATGACAAAAGAATACATAAAGAACCTCACGCCAGCCTCTGGTGGAGCGCTGAGGAGCCTGCTAATGATATACCTTCCGCTCTTGAGTTGCAATGGCCCTCTCGAGACGTGTGGCTGGGTGACCGGCATGTTAAGTATATATAGACATGTGAATATGGTAAATGTCCTCTTCAGTGGAGGGGGGATGTGAGGGCGGTGCGTGGCGCCCGGGCCGTGAAGCTGGGGGGTTGGGGGGGTGGGTGGGGACGGAAGGACGCGGGCGACTTATGTGATACTGAGGGTATAGTTACGGGCGTTGCTGGCCCCCTGCTTTGATAGGTAAAGTCTGATCACTCTTCGTTTCGGGCTCTTTCCGAATCGTTTCATGTACTGGTGATGTGGAGTGTCTGGCTCAGCGTTATCAACAATGCGATTCGTCACCAACCGGGCTTCGAGGAGACAAGGCGCCGCTTGGTTCTGGGCTTGTTGCTTTGTGTTCAGTGCTGCGATCGTGTTGTAATGTTTCCAACACGGACACCCACATGAACGAATGTATCGTGTTGTCATGTTTCCACCACAGAAACACATGAGATCCTCTCAGCAGACAAATGAATAACAACACACATCTGCATAATACAGATTCCACGTACTTCTTTTCACGTCCTTTTGAGGGCTGTGTGCGCGGCAGCCATCTTGGGGACACGGATCGAGGAGATGATGATGATGATGAGTGTGTCCATTATGCGCCCCTCCTTCCTCGTGCAGTCATATATTTTTTCTCTCCTCTCTCTCACCGGGCCGACAGCCACGTGAGCGCGTCGGTGACAGGTGTGATGGCCATATTACGGGAGCGGCGCCTTGTCTCCTCGAGGTTAGAACATTTTTGTCTGCTCCTCCGTCAGGCGAACGTCAACCTTTCACGCCCGACGTCCCTCGTCCTCATCCTACCCTCCCCCCACCCAAACCCCCCACCACCCACCACCGCCCCTCACATCCCCCCTCCACTGAAATACATATCTCTGCTCCCGCACACTTAAGGCATAAACCAGCGAATCATTTACAGATTAGCCCCAGAGCTGGTTTTTTTTTTTTGTCATCTGCGTTGTGCGTTGATGGGGTTTTTTTTTTCTGTCGGAGACCGTGAGATGCGGATTCGCAGAGCCTTTCATTACCAATCAGAGGAGCGGGGGGCGGGCACCAGGGGGCCGTCCAGGAGGCACCTTTTCATCCCCCCCCCCCCCCCACGCACGGAGAGAACAGCGATCGTCATTATCCGTTGGTTGGAGGTCATTATTCCTTGTTCTCCGCCAGAACACACGTGGCAGCAGTCAACTGCGGTTCCTTGGCACGGGGCCTCTTCTTTCTTCGGAGGAATGGGCTTCAGCAATAAAGATTTTTTTTTTTTGCACCACAATCCACCTCAGATGAACGGAAGCCAAAACAATCTGGTGCGGGCCTTGTTCGCCTGCTCTGTGACAGATGCAGGCAGATCCCCTTGGCAGATCCCCTTGGCAGATCCCCTTGGCAGATTCCCCCATTCAGAGTTAGTTCCTCTGCCTGGCGTCCTGGGGAAGGGGAAGGGCTGAGCCAGTCACCTGGTCCCCCAGCGTGGTTCTGCATCCACCCAAGTCCCCAAGTTTCCCGGGTACCTGACCAGGGTCCAAACGTAAACTCAGGAAAGGAAAGTTTATTTCTATCGCGTGCTGCCTTTCCAAACACAAATCACACATCCATTTCCATTTCACACAGGCGGCACATTTTTACATGTTTAAAGGGCAATCATTAAAACAAAAAAGACATAAGAAAAACTATAAATAAAACTATAAGATGGTCAACAAAACGTATACCAGATTACCAGGTTTATCTGTTTACTATTCATTAGATACTTTGATCCAAAGTGACTTGAATTCAGATACAGGTTCATCAGCAGGTGGAGGTTAGGGGCCCTCTAGCTCTCGGATATACAGGCGATCTGGTGGGTTCCAACACTGACCCTTTTCAGCCGGGAGTCATACACTCTTAATAACTACCCTAACCGCTAGACTACCCTGCCCCCCCGTTATCAGAGTGCATCTGGTCTGGCGTAGATCGATCTATACTCGAAGGATAGACGTATTTGAGGGAGATGATGGTCAATTATTGTCTCGACTGGAGCCTGCCTCATCAAGTGTCCGTCTTTCTCCGTGCGGATCACCATGGAATCCGGCGCGAGCAGATGCGCGAGATGCTGTGCGATTTCCCCCCGATGGGAGTTCATATAAAGCTGCAGCATGTGTATCCGCTATGATCCGGCGCAAAAATACAAGCCTAGTCGGCTCCTTAATGAAGCCCCCCAGGCGCCCCCCCCCCCAACGCCTCCCCATCCCCCCAGATTGAATGCACCATATGTTCTCCTGAAGCCCCCCCAACGAGCCCCCCCCCCCTGGTCCCCCGACGAGACTCCCCCCGCTAATCTATCATTCAACAGGCTGGGCTACGTACGTCCGAGCGCCTGCTTATTAGATTATCACCCGCGCGCCGCAATTCATCTCCTCCTCGCGCTCCAGATCGGCTCGCTGAGTGCTCGGGAGTTTGGGCGGCGGCGGCGGTGTCGTTTTCACGAAAAAAAACAACAAAAAACATATCGAGAAGCCAGCGAATTCATTTAGGACCCTCGACGACAAGCCCGCCCGGTGGTTCATCGGTGACCGCCCCGGAAAGCCCGCGTACCGTCGCTGCGCATTACGGTCGGCGCTCTAAAAGCTTTTACCTGCCGCGTCTTCCCTTCCCTCTGTTGCGTCTGGTACGTTCATTCAGAACCGCAAAACCGCTCCCCTATTTACTCTGTATTAGAGGTAACCGATCTCGCTCGCCGCAAAGGATTATGGGATTACAGTGCAGCGGGGTTGGCGGTGTTTGCCGCGAGGCCGGGGCCCATTTGATTGGACAAACAAGATTCATCGGGCTGCGGCTCTCGCGTTGAATTCCATTTCCTGCCTGGAAGCACTTCCATCAACGCTGCTGTCCTCACCCTCGTGGGGGGGGGGGGGGGGGGGGGGTTGCTAGTGACATTTCTGGAGACCGCTGAATCCACTCTGTCTGATTGGACATACAGATTCTTCTAGGGTCTGGACTAACCACCACCATATATGAGCCAACGCTCCCCGATATACTATGTTACTTCATTTATCTTATTTAACCTTGATTTACTGTATCTAGGCGAGTCTCACTGAGGCTGTGCAGCCTCTCTTTTATAACACAGACTTGATTGACGCACAAGCGAACAACCAGTGTACAACCGGCGTACGAGCCTGTGAGAACCTGCCAAGAACAATCAAATCAGACAATCACAATCGCTGGGGCTACAAAATAATAAAATCCAAGAGCAGCAAGTCCTAGTTTCTAAAAAAAACAACAACTGGACAAATTGCAGAGTAACTCTATGAATCCCGAAAGACAAGACTAGTGTATTTATTTTGCATTAGTGGTCGTGCAAAAAAGTGACTTATATTCAATATAGCATTCTAGATTTAACACTAGAACCAAAGTAGCAGGAGTGCATGTGTGCTTTTGTTGGATATTTTTCCATTTTAGACCTGAAGTGATTCCAGAATCTCTATATTCGAAAACTCTGCAACATATATTGTTTACATTTATACTTAGAGCACTTAGACTCTTATATTATATTAGATTATATTTAGACTATTTTGTCCAAAGCGAGGTACAGTCGTCAAAGTCAAAGCCAAAGTGTTTTATTGTCAAATAAGTCAATAAGTACATTTGTTGAAAGAGTGAAACAGCAATATATCACTGGTGGTACAGTAAGATTTGAATAGAACACATTTCAAGAACTCATAATTGCTATGTTAATGTACCAAGTTTCAAGCAGGCATAATTGCTAGGTTAATAGAACAAGTTCCGAGCATTCATAATAACTCGCAAGATGGCGATATGCTCAGAGGTTTAATGTGTTTTTGCAATTATAGAAGAGTAGACCAGCCCTCCGCCGCCGTCTCTCCACATTCAGTATGGCTGCTTTAAATGGTACCGCAGGAGTGTGGTTGCAGGGAAAGCCAAACGTCCGTGTTTTATGCCGGATTATTACTCGACTGTGTCTGATGTTGAACAGATACAGTTTCTGTGCTTGGAATGTGAATCCGTTCTTTCAAAGGAACGTAGCGCACACACACACACACTCCTCGCTCTATTCTCACACTGTGGATCGTCAGGCGACCGGAAAAGGTTGCCGGTTCCATCTCCGGCTCCACGAGCAAGACACCTAACACGCTAACGGCGCCGGACGAGCTGGCTGGTCACCTTGCACCGCTTGACACTGCCGTTGGTGTGTAAAAAACGTGTGTATGAATGGGTGTGTATGAGTGTGAGGCGGCGAGCTGCAAAGCGCTTTGAGGGCGGTCCATTTACAAGCGAGACACTCACACAAACACACACACACACACACACACACACACACCTATCTGTGTGGTGGACCGTTCGCGACCGTTGGGAAGCGGAGCGGCGGTTGGCGGGGGAGCGAGGAGCAGGCGGTGGAGGCGGTTGGTGCCGTTACATATGGGAAGTCCTTCAAAGTCGTCCCTCTTGCCCCTGGGCAGCATACTAATGAGGTCATCAATAAGAGACAACAGCTGCTCGGCGAGTGAGAGGGATAGAGAGAGAGACGGAGAGAGAGAAAGCTAGCCGTCATGCGCGCCACAACGACCAGACAAACAGCTCCGTTATATCGCTCTTTCTCTATCCCTCCATCTCTCTCTCTCTCTCTCTCTCTCTCTCTCTCTCTCCCTCTCACTATTTCGTTATCCATCCCTCCATCTCGCTCCCTCTCTCTCCCTCTTTAGTATTCACCAGTTAGTATTCAGGAAGTAGGAAATTCAAGTTGATTTCAAAACTGCCAGTTACATACAAAGTGTGACTTATTTGGACGGTAAAGCTAAACGTTGACGTCTAAATCCGTGGAACAAATAACTGCCTCAATATAGACCAAACCTCCTGTCCAGTCTGTAAATATGTATAAATAAATATATCATAAGATGTTATATGTTTGGGTTGCCAGGTCCATTCAGAGCAGAGCCTTTACTCTGAAACAGCAGGCGGTTGACAGAGGGGCCGCTTGGTTTGCAGAGCAGTTTGTTTGTTTGGCATATAAAGGTCCAGGGTGACTCTCTCTCTCCCCCCTCTCTTCCCCTCTCCCCTCCTCTCTCTTTCTCTCTCTCTCTCTCCCACCTCTCTGTTCCCTCTCTCCATCTGTCCTCCCTCCCCTCTCTCCCCATCTCTCTCTCTCTCTCTCTCTCTCTCTCTCTCTGTCTCTTCCGCACCTCTCTCTATCTGAGACTAAGATCATCTTGTGGTGTGACATTTGCAGGGTGACACCTCTAAACTCCTCTCCTCTGCTCTCTCAGACCTCAGTCTCCGAAGGAACATCCAGAGACACAATCTCTCCCTCCCTCCATCTCTCTCTCTCTCTCTCTCTCTCTCTCTCTCTCTCTCTCTCTCTCTCATGTCTCACATCTCTCTCTCCCTGTCTCCCATAGTCTCTCTCCATCTCTCTTTGTCTCTCTCTGTATTTCTCTCGCTCCCTCTCTCTCTCTCTCTCTCTCTGCTCAGTTGCTCTTTTCATCACTACTATGTTCTCGAGGTCTCTCTCTCGATCGACTCCCTTCATCACGATCATCTCTCTCTCTCTCTCTCTCTCTCTCTCTCTCTCTCTCTCTCTGTCTTCGATCTCTCTGTTGTACACAAGAATCTTTTTCCGCCAAACAGCCCTTGTTATGGATCTCCTGGCTCCTCGTGTTCCGTCTCGTGTTCCTGTCCAGGAGTACAAACACCCTGAGCTTACAACTCCAAACATTAAACGCTGCAGCATTCCAGAAACTCGACTTCAAGATCATTTTGGTTCAAGTTTACTTTGCTGCGATCTGTATTTTTTTGCCATTATCTAACACATGACATGTACGATTTAAGTTAATATTTAAAGGACTAATGTATTAATGACTATTGGTCATTATTGCTAGCACATTAGTGCATTAGGTATTGTTGTCATATCGTATTGCATCGCATTGATTACAATCATAATCATAAATGATACATGAATTAATAGCAACTTTGACCCTGAATTCCAAATATACTTTATAACTTGTTAAAGTGACCTTGGGACATCTAGTTTCTTTCTCTCTCTCTCTCTCTCTCTCTCTCGAAAGCACCTTCTTCTCTCTCCTCTCTCTGGTCTGTGTGTGTGTGTGGTCCTTCTCTCTGCTCAGAAGATGGATTCCACCGCACGCACCCCCCACCCCCCCTCGTCCCCCGGTCCCGTCCCCCTGTGTAGGTGTAAACCACACTGGACTGATAGGTTGATGTGTGGCCTCCACGTCTGATGTTTCTTCTCATCTCCTGGCTCCTGGAGAACAACACTCACTAACACGCTAACAGTCTCCCAGGGCTTCACCCTAACTTCCCCCCACCCACCCAACCCCACCCACCCACAACCACCCTACCCACCCACAACCACCCACAAAAACCCAGAGGGGGGGAGACGGAGGGAAGGAACGGGAGGGAGGAGGGGGGAACACTTCCTCCAGGGGTGGGCGAGGATCGCATGGGCGGGCGGCGGGCGCAGTCAGCTGCCAGGTAGGCAATCAATTGAAGCCCTTTGAGACAGTAAGTGTGATGTAATTAAATAGACGAGAGTAGAGGACCAGGAGCGTTCCAGGAGGATCCGTCGGCACGCTGCGCTGTTCTTCCTGCTCCTGTTCTATTGTGGACGCTGCGTTAGCGTTAGCCTGAGCAACGGCATGTTAGCGGGGTGCCAAACCGACGGCGTTACGACTGTCACCGTGACAACTTCACAGCGGCTGCAATCCGTTGCATCGCGCGTCCGTCGTATCGATCCATTCCTTTTTTTCCCGCGACCAGCTTTTGTTTTCGGCTAATCATCCCGTATTGATTAGCCCCCGGTGTATTCTGTCAAAAACATCTCGTCCGGCTCATCTGCCTCAGAACCTAGAATCTATATTTCTCCTTTTCTCTTGGCGACGGTGGATATTTGGACCGAAGCGTCTGTCATTGACGTGTTCATCTCCCTCCACCTTGTTTCGCGGTGCTGATCCACCTTCCCCAGTGCCACCATGACAGAGGTATGGCGCTAAAGGGAGACACTGCAGCCATTATGAATGACAGCTCTTTTGATTGACGTGGTTTTTCTTTCTTACTGTCGAAATAGATCGTCCTTTTTAGGTGAACTAATAATAACCAGGATGCCTGGATGACAGGGATATTCGGCCCAAACTATAGCCGATCTAGTTTGGTCAGCATGTTCAGGTTCTGCATCAGAACCTCATGAACATCCGAACTTTATGAACAGAACTTTCTATGCTTTTCTTTGCGACTTCCCTGTATACAGTTTATTTTATGGCCAACACCAATTCCACATGTGTCTGTGTGTTCGGATGTCTGGTTTAACCTGGCTCACCTGGCCCTGGCTGATTAGTCTGGGACTGAGTGGGGCTGCACACACACACACACACACCACACACACACACACCACACACACACACACACACACACACACACCACACACCTGTGGTGGCATTGCCTCATCAATTAAGGCCCAGACTAACCAACCATGGCCAGGTGACACACACACTCCACAAACAGCCAACAACCACCAATGCACGGGGCTCCCTGGCACAATGCTGTTGGGGTTTGCTGGTGGTGGTTGGGGCAGCGTGGGCATTTACCTCGTGTCCTTTGTTAAGCCTCAGAGCTTAGCTTCACTGATCCACCAGCTGCAATGGGCGGCACCACGACTGGAGCTCGTGCAGCACCCGCAGACGTGAAGCTGGTAGTGGGGTGGTATGTTTAGTAGTAGTAGTAGTAGTAGTAGTAGTAGTAGTAGTAGTAGTTAGTAGTAGTAGTTGCAGTATTAGCAGTAGCAGGGAGAGCCTGGTCCAGAGCGTCTGGACTGTCTGATGGATAGAAAGTGAAAGTAACTGGCAGGCTGACCTCGGGGGTTGTCCAGGCAATAGTTAACATCATAATGCAGCTATTTATGGCTCCGCGTTAAATAAGCTAATATCTCAGCATCGATTGGCAGATGCCGCCGCCCTCGCCTCTGCCCTCCCCTGCAGCGCGCGCTGGATTTGATAACTCGCACGCTATTGATTTTTCTATAAGCAAAAAAAGTGCAAAGGCATCAACAATCTGATTGGTGTTGTTCTGGGCTATTTTTGTGTGCGCTCGCACTCAGTGTATACATTTTGACGGTGTTTTTGTTTGTTTGTTTGTCGGTTGTTTGTTTGCTGAGTTACTGGTTATTTTTTTTTGCTGGACCGTTAATTTGGTGTCAAATGCTAAAAACACCCCTCCACCCACACACACACTCCCACCTTCTGCATGAATGATAATGCAGAATAATCAACACCATGGATGGATTAAGAGAAAAAAAAAAAGACAATTTTTCCCGGTCCTGAGCCGACGGGAGAGAAAATGAGGAAATGGTCTCTATTCAAACGTCCGTCAAGCAGCTGCCACTCAGGCTAATGTTTATTTTCAGGGTGAATTTCTCTCCGACTGTCGGAGGTATCACCGCCGCACGGGCCCCCCCGGGCGACACCGCCGCCGCCGCCGCCGCCGAACACACGGTGTCAGGTGACTCCCCGGTGAGGGCCCCGCGTGTACAACGTACGTCTTGTTGACGCCGTGGGGAGGGGGGGGGGGCAAGGGTGGGGGCTGACAGACTGTTGAGATGATATCAGAATCAGAAATACTTTATTGATCCCCGGGGGGAAATTGGGTTACTGCCAAGACGCAAACGGCAATACATACGGAATGGAAAAATCCTGGCATATAAATAAATCAATTCACTGACTCCACCATGTATATATATATATATATATATATATATATATATATATATGTGTGGTAGGGTTGAACGGCACATCTGATAGGTTGCAGGAATATGTGTTGCCAGGCGGGAAGGGAAGGGGAAGGGGGGGAGCGGCTGGAACATTGAGATCCAGATAAAGATCTGGATTTTTTTAGTCGGGTGGCGGATGGGGGTTGTGTGTGTGGTTGTGTGTGTGTGTGTGTGTGTGTGTGTGTGTGTGTATGGGTTGTGACAGAGAGTAATGAGTTTTCTGGGCCGGCTGTGATTAAGGGGCTGTACTAAACCTGCGATAATGCGCTGATATCTGCCGGGGAGCTGCCTCCAGGCCGGGCCGATCATAATCCAGAAGAGAGCCACTCTCGCCGCCCGTGAACACACCCCCTCCACACGCGCGCCGTATCACCCTCCCGCCGTCCACACACACACACACACACACACACACACACCGGCTCCTCCAGCCAATAAAACAATACGCCGACGACTTGATTTCACATACAGGTAACAATTGGCCCCCCGGGGGTCATCTCCCCAACGTGTATTAAATCGGGCATATCTGATGGACACCAAATGAAGCCCTCTCCTTCTCCATCTTCTCTCTCTCTCTCTCCATCCCAGAACCTCCTCCTCCTCCTCCTCCAGTGATGTAGTGAAGGAGTGAGTGCTGCTGGGTGCCTCGGGTTCGATAAGCTGCAGACCGACGTGGAGAACGGCGGGCGGGCGGGCAGGCGGGCGGGCGATGGCGCCGTTGTCGATTGAGAGAGAGGAGGGTATTAAGCCGGCGTCCTAACAGCCGGGCCCCTCAGGATCGGCTCTGCCGCCGCGCATCTTAAATGTAATCTTAATCAATGCGCTGTGCTCTAATTAGAACACCAGTCTTTACACGCTTGTTGGCCAGATCAGGATGTGCTAAAAGTGATTAAAGTCCTATTAGTCTGTGGAGGTAGAAAACATGGCTCCCGGCGCCACAGCCAGACGTACCCCCTCCCCCCCCCCCCCACGATGGTCTCTATAAACAACCTTACCTCTGTATGACTAGCGAGACTAGCTAACCCTCCACAACTAGCTAGGCATGTACCAGCGCTTTCCTCCTCAAGACAGCAGCACTCGTAGGAAAGTACATATGATCAAGGGTTAGACTGATTTAAGTGATCCACCATTTGGTCATTCGGCAGACACGTTTCTCCGAAGCGACTTCAGTGAGTTCAGATGCATATCATGAGCAGGTACAGGGGGGGGTTAGGGGGCTATCTTGCTCAGGGGATGCCTAAAACATAGGCCCCCTGTGGTACCATTGATCCGGGAGTCCCAACACCCTCACCATTACGCCACCCTGGCCCGTTGACAGATGAATAAAAAACGCTCACATGTACAGAAGACGAGACGACGAGATGATCAGAGCTCGTAGCGCAGGGGACGGCTCTCCGATGATGAGGCCAGCGGATTCTCTAAAGGTCGGGGCAGAAAGGCGCGCGGCGCGGGAGACAGGGAGACGCGCGACTGCTGTCCGATGTTTTCCAACGGTTGTCGTTACGACTTAAACTGCCCCCCCGGGCCTGTTTAGTGGCGCAATAACAAGCGGCTGCGTCTCGTCTGCGGCATATGTCCTCCTCTCTTCCCCCCCCCCGCCCCCTTTCCTTCTTCTGTCTCTTAGGCACCCCCCGCATCCCTCTTCCCCGCTTCCCGACAATTAGAGGCGGAGGCTGACAGCCCTCCGTGGTGCCGGAGAGAGAGAGAGAGAGAGAGAGAGAGAGAGAGAGGAGAGAGAGGAGGAGAGAGAGAGAGATGGAGGAGGAGGAGGAGGAGCCCGGGGATCGTTAGCAATAAAAACATGAAGACGGCGCCGTAAAAACAGACACGGAAACGCGTTTTTTTTTCTCCGAGAGGCCTCCGAGGCCAAGAGTAAAGAGTCTTCTGCGGCGGGTAAGCGACACACCTGGGAGACGTGTGTGTTTCTTTAGTGCGAAGCGTCGGTGAGGTGATAAATATTCAAACGCGCTGAAGGAGGAGATCTGCGGCGAGATGAAGCGAGCCTCCGATTGATCCGGAGGCGATGCGGCGAGGCTGAACACGACACGCAGCGCAGCGAGGGTTAAATGAAACATGTAACGTGAGGTCTGGCTCTCGCCCGTGTCTCCGACGGTAATGCTAATTACTGCTCCGAAGTCTCCGCCATGTCTTTAAAATCTCACCAATCACCAGCCACGCGGGGGGGACTCTCTCAGTCGGCGTTGTCGCGGCGATGTAACGGCAACCGGGAGTGTATAAAAACAACCTCATCGCGGTATCATCGCAGTAACAAAAAAACCAACGTAGAGTCGCAATGATCCCGACGTTATTGGAGCTGAACGCTACTTCCCAGTCAGGAACCGCGTCACGTCACGCGGGGTTGTCACGGCTTGACGCCTGCCAGCACATTCTGCCCCACCGCCAGCGAGCACTTACTCAACGACACGGGTGTGTGTGTGTGTGTGTGTGTGTGTGTGTGTGTGTGTGTGTGTGTGCGTGTGTGTGGACATACGGGCACAACAGTTTGTGATGCCGCAAATACCATCTATTATTATTATTATTATTACTATTTTACTATTTCTGTCATTGAGGAGATATAAAGTGGTGCACAGGAGTAAAATAGTTAAAATAAGACCATCAAATAGTACGAAACAATCAAATATAAGAAAAAAAGGACATAAAAAACACAGAAATACAGACACAAGAGGCTAGACCAAGGCCAGTCTGAACAGATGAGTCAAGTCAAGTCAAGTCAAGTCAAACTTTATTTATATAGCACATTTAAACAACCGCAGTTAGACCAAAGTGCTGATGAATCTCTAGCTGCTTTTTAAAAGTGTCAACAGAGGTCGCAGATCTTAAGTCCGGTGGAAGGGCGTTCCACAGGTACGTTCATTCAGAACCGCAAAACCGCTCCCCTATTTACTCTGTAATAGGAAGGTAAACCGATCTTCGCTATCCGCCGGCAAAGGAATTTATGGGATTATCAGTTGCAGCGGGGTTGGGCGGTGTTTGCTCGCGAGGCCGGGGGCCCCATTTGAATTGGACAAACAAAGAATTCATCGGGCTGCGGGCGGCTTTCCTCGCCGTTTGAATTCCATTTCCCTGCCTTGGAAGCAACTTCCACAACGCTGCTGTCCTCACCGCTCATGGGGGGAGGGGGGGGGGGGGGGGGGGGGGGGGTATTGCAGTGGACATTTCTGGAGAGACACGCTGAATCCACTCTGTCTATTGGACATACAGATATGTCTTCTAGGGGTCCCTGGACTAAACCACCACCATATATGAGCCAACGCTCCCCGATATACTATGTTACTTCATTTATCTTATTTAACCTTGATTTACTGTATCTAGGCGAGTCTCACTGAGGCTGTGCAGCCTCTCTTTTATAACACAGACTTGATTGACGCACAAGCGAACAACCAGCGTACAACCGGCGTACGAGTCTGTGAGAACCTGCCAAGAACAATCAAATCAGACAATCACAATCGCTGGGGCTACAAAATAATAAAATCCAAGAGCAGCAAGTCCTAGTTTCTAAAAAAAACAACAACTGGACAAATTGCAGAGTAACTCTATGAATCCCAAAGACAAGACTATTGTATTTATTTTGCATTAGTGGTCGTGCAAAAAGTGACTTATATTCAATATAGCGTTCTAGATTTAACACTAGAACCAAAGTAGCAGGAGTGCATGTGTGCTTTTTGTTGGATATTTTTCCATTTTAGAACCTGAATTCCAGAATCTATTTCAGTTTACACCATCTATTTCAGTTTACATTTATACTTAGAGCACTTAGACTCTTATATTATATTAGATTATTATTTAGACTATTTTGTCCAAAGCGAGGTACAGTCGTCAAAGTCAAAGCCAAAGTGTTTTATTGTCAAATAAGTCAATAAGTAACATTTGTTGAAAGAGTGAAACAGCAATATATCATTGGCGGTACAGTACGATTTGAATAGAAACACATTTTCAAGAACTCATAATTGCTATGTTAATGTACCAAGTTTCAAGCAGGCATAATTGCTAGGTTAATAGAACAAGTTCCGAGCATTCATAATAACTCGCAAGATGGCGATATGCTCAGAGGTTTAATGTGTTTTTGCAATTATAGAAGAGTAGACCAGCCCTCCGCCGCCGTCTCTCCACATTTAGTATGGCTGCTTTAAATGGTACCGCAGGAGTGTGGTTGCAGGGAAAGCCAAACGTCCGTGTTTTATGCCGGATTATTACTCGACTGTGTCTGATGTTGAACAGATACAGTTTCTGTGCTTGGAATGTGAATCCGTTCTCTGTTCACGTTGTGGGCCTTAATGTGCACTTCGGATATATCATTTCTGGATCAGATCGTATCTTTGTTGTGATTGACGGTTGGCGTTGCGGTCGCGCGGCCATACAAACCGTGTCCCGTCGCTTAAGCCGCATTTAAAACTGGGGCTCCAAATCAGATCTCCCGTGTGATGTGTGGTGTTCACACTGACGATGAATGCACCTGATAATCATCTCATCCGGTGTGTCGTGGAAAGGAGTTTACCTCCAGATTAGATGATTTATCGTAAAGCATCCGCATATGTTCTGGCGGACTGGACAACAACCACCCTTGTTTCCGCCGTCTCGCCCTCATCCTCTGTCTCGCACGTCGCCTCATCCTCTGTCTCACCCTCATCTTCTGTCTCACCCTCGTCCGCCCTGACTCGCCCTCACCTCCTCTGTCTCACCCTCGTTGTGTCTGTCTCATCTCACCCTCGTCCCACCTGTCTCGCCCTCGCCTCGTCTGTCTCACCCTTGTTGCATCTGTCTCACCCTTATCTTCTGTCTCGCCCTCCTCTTCTGTCTCGCACATCACTTCTGTCTCACCCTCATCTTCTGTCTCACCCTCGTCACCTATGTCTCACCCTTATCTCCACTGTCTCACTCTTATCTTCTATCTCACCCTCATTTCCTCTGTCTCACCCTTATTTTCTGTCTCACCCTCATTTCCTCCGTCTCACCCTTATTTTCCGTCTCACCCTCATTTCCTCTGTCTCTCACCCTCACGTCCTGACCACGAGACTCTTCTTATCGTGCCTCACCCAACCTTGTAATGACGGTCTGTTGTCCTCGACCGAGATCCACGCCTCCCCATCCCCACCCGCCTCTCCTCCTGCTCTCCTCCTCCACCTCCTCTCCGCCCCCACCCTCCCTGCCTCCCCATCCCTGCCTCTTCTCCTCCACCTCCTGCTCCGCCCCCACCACCCTCCGTGCCCTACCTGCTGGAAGCCATTTTCAGCCACCCCAGAGGCTCCTGGGTGGGCTAAGCCGCTGATGAGGTTGGCGAGGGATGGAGACTTCCATTAACTTAAATGTTGTACAAGTCGGGAACGCCGGAGCTATAAACCAAGGTCTTGAAAGGCCCATGATAGCTCAAGCATGAAGAGCACGACTCTCTCTCTCTCTCCCTCCCTCCCTTCCCTCCCTTCCTCCCTCGTTCGTTCCCTCGACTTCTCTCCCCTCTCTCCCGTTCCCCCTTCTCTCTCCTCTCCTCTCGCTCTCTCCTCTCCTTTACTGTACTTTCTCTCCGTCTCTCTCCCCCCCCTCTCTTTCTCCCTCCTCTCTTCTCTCTCTTCCCTCCTCTCTCCCCTCCTCCCCCCCCTCTCCCCCCCCGCCTCTCTCTCTCTCTCTCTCTCTCTCTCTCCTCCTCTGTCTCTCCCCCTCTCTCCCCCCCCATCTCCTGCCTTCAAAGTTTCATCACCCCAGGGGGAAGCCATATAAACTTCTGTGAAAATGTTGTGCACGCCGCTGCTGCTCTTCTGCTGTAATCCCGCAGTGCGGCGGCGGTATACTGGGGGGAAGGCGGCTACCTACCTCACATTAGTCACCACAGATTGGTTATACCTTTTTAATTATGGTGATTAAGATCACGCTTAAGCGTTTGGTTCATCATGCAGAACCGGCGCACCGACCTTGACTACTCGCGAGTTGATGCGTGAGGAATTGAGCGCGCCGGTGCCGCCTGGCCTCTGAGAGGACTACAGCCTTGGCGTTGGCTACGGCTACGGCTACGTATCGATCGATTGAGCGACGCGCTTGGATGGAAGCGAACTCCGGCTGCATGTTTTGCCTGGAGATCTCCCTCTGTAATTCACTGCTCCTCGCTGTGTTGAGAGAGAGAGAGAGAGAGAGAGAGAGAGAGAGAGAGAGAGACTGCTCCTGCCAGTCAAGAGGTCCGTGGAACCCTGGCTGATGCGGGATGTAAAGCGGCCGTGTGTTCAGTTTACTTTCCTCCGGTTCTTCCTTTGGTTCTTCGGTCGGTTGTAGAGAGCAGCAGGCGCGTCTGGATGGAAAGGTTCCTGGTAAACCGAGTACCCGTGGAGCGCTACGAGTCTCTGGTGTTTGCCATGTACATTTACAGTGACTGTAAATGTAAAGCCAAGGAAGCTTTCAAAAAGTAATTTGTTGTGTAATAGTGCAGAGATAGAAAATACAAAACGACTGCATAGGATGTAAAATAAAGAAAATCAAGACATAGAAAATATATCCAATAAAAAAGTGTGTTGTCGTTGTCTACATGAGTCGATCCACTGGTAAACCAGTACCATTAAAAATCTGTTTGAATTTGGATTCTGTTTTTATTGTATTTTTCACTACTTTCTCCCACTTCCTGTCGTGGAAGTGCGGGTAATTTTCCTTTCCCACTGAAATTGTAATTCTTAATCTCACACATAATGTGCATTTTCCATAATATAATGCAACCCTTATCCCTGACCAGCGCCCAGTCAGTGGTGCCCGTGGCATTCTCCCGTTGTGTTAATTGAGGCTTGGTTCAGATAAAAACGGCAATCCATATAATTAAAGATATAGAGTACAGTCTGTTGTATCATGTGTCCTGTCTAACTAGGGTGTTATTTACCCTCGTCTGTTTGGAATGGATGGGTACCCAGCTTGAAGCTTAAGACACAAATTACAGATGCAGCAGCTGGTGCTTTTATCGCCGGCTATATGAGAACAGTGCTGTCTGATCAAAGACGGTCTATTAGAGCCGTACACTTATAGCCAAACTATAGTTTTCTTTTCCCGCGTTTGAGCCACGTTTGACTTGAAATGGCTCCCATTTTACCATCAGCTTAACTGTAGCTTTGGTACCAGTCCACTGAGTAGGTCGACGTACCAATCATACACCTGGGTGGAACGTGGCCCGCTTGTGATGTCACGAAGGGGTGGATTTTTAAATGGCTCGTGATGGCATCACGCCTGCTGGTGAAATAGGGGGCGTTTAATCGCCTCGTTTTTTGTCAAAGTCATGGACATGAGTACAGTGTATGTTCTGAACGACAACAATGCTGAGGAGTTTAGAGTTTAGGAGTTAAAACTGTCGTCACGCCCCGGGAGGAATCGTCTAGCCCCGTGTGTTTACTCCAGGTTTCAACGAACAAAGCTTTATATGCTGGATGGTTTCCGTGTTTGCCTTCTAATTGACCACACGGCAACATTTTTCCATTTTAATTTCCTGTGTGAGGAAGCACGTGGGCTTCATAAACAGTTGCGTCGTAAAGTACAACGTATAAGCTTACGTGAATAATTGGGACGACAACATATAGCACTGTCCACTAATTAGCTGAGGAGGGGGAATTCGTGAGGAAGTTCCGGAGACCACTCCAAGTGATTAATGTGTTGACAAGACGTAGCACCGGGATCATTTTTAATACCTTAATATAATCATGTTATCCGCCCCGAAACGACGAAGAGAATATTATGATTATTATTCCGCTGAGACAGATAGTTCTCCACTGAGGAAACTAACTGATGAGATTTTATTGATCGTTCCGAGTTCTTCTAAAACTGATCATTTTGTGATTCTTTGTCCAGACTGTTTCACATAAGCAAAACAGAACGGCATATTGGTGTGGAAATAAACACTTTCATTGAATAAGTTAAAGGATAAAATGCTATATTACAGTTTCATGTATTTACTTGGAGATAGACTGGCTATGGAGATTGTATGCTATATGAAAATCAATTCATGATTTCACTGCTTTACAACCAGAATGCCACAGAGACATGTTGTAGTATTCTATGCAGTATTTTACATAGTATTCTATGAACAGTATTCTATGAGCAGTATTCCACAGCAGGAATGCTCTGCTTTACAGCAATTCACATGTACACAAACAATGTCATCATTTTCCACAGAAACTCGAGGCAACACTACACCACTACCGTTATTCAATATACTGTACTGAGCTGATGTGTGAGATATCCTATGTCCCACATGCCAGGGTTGTTTACCTGCTGTCTGTGTCTAATACAGCCCTCCTCTATAAATCCATACATTTCACCGATTTCATTGATTGGCAGCCGTCAGCGGTGCGTCTCCGAGGTAAAGCTGTGCGGAGTGTGAACCGACACGTGTGTCTGAAACACGCCGGAGCCGCTAATCCCGAGACAAGACGCCGGCGGGAGACGAACCGACGCACATTTTCACGCGCAACAGCGGTGTTCATATTTCAATCGTCGTCGTCGTCGTCGTCGCCGGAGGAAGCCGCCGTTATGCGGGGACGTTTGTGATCTCGGTACGACAGCTGTGTATGTGCAGAACACCGGCTTTTAAAATAAAATATCTGGGCTGTCCTCGGAGTCGGAGACACGTTAGTGCATTAATACATTTGATCGCTCTGTATATACAGTACTGTACTGTTTTACTATAATATATAATGTGTATTATATACTATAATGTGTTTCTAGTTTAGTTGTTTTGCTTTCCCTCTCTCTGTCTCCTCTCTGGACTCTCGCTTGAGTTTTTCTCCACTCTCTCTCTCTCCTCTCTCCTCTCCTCTCTCTCCCCCTCTCTCTCTCTCTCCATCCTCCCTCTCTCTCTCTCTCCCCCTATTCTCTTCCCATTTCTCCCTCCCTCTCAGCCCCTCCCTCGCCCCAAATTAAAGACCTGGTGTTGGAGAGAAGGTCTCCACGTCCACCTCTCTCCTCCCTCCTTCCTCCTTCTCCTCCTCCTCTCTCCCCCCTCCTCCTCTCCCCCCCTCCTCCCTCCTCTCCCCTTTCTCTCTCCCTCTCTTCTCTCCCCTCCTCCTCCTCCCTCCCTCCGCTCCCAAAATTAAAGACCTGGTGATGGAGAGAGTCTCTCCACGGCCACCCCCCCCCCCTCCTCCCTCCTCTTCTCCCCTCCTCCTCCTCCTCCCTCCATATTCTCTCCCCCTTTCTCTTTCTCCCTCCCTCTCTGCCTCCCCCCCCTCGCCCCAAATGAAAGACCTGGTGTTGGAGAGAGGGTCCCTGCGGCCACCCCCCACCTCCCTCCTCCCTCCTCTCTCCTCACTCCCTCCTCGCTGGAGGTGTCAGCCCGGCTGCTATTAATGAGCGGGGGGGTAATGGAGTGTCTAACGTGGCGGCCGGGCCTCCTGGATATTATGATTAAGGATATGACAGCGGCGCTCTGCACCTTCGCCGAGGAGCCGTGATTCCGACACGTGTCGCGTGTCGCCGGGTGTTAAACGCTTGTTTCATCACGGCCGCCACCAGATGTCAGATCCGCTGCCGCCTCCGCCGCCGCCGCCGAACCTCCTCCTTGCTCCCGCCGAGGCCCCAGACGGCCAATCGCGCGGATCGCTTTTGATTTGTGCGTTTCCTCTTCCTCCGGGAGTCCATCAACTTCCTGTTAAGCCAGGGTTGTGTTGTATAATCGCCCGTTCGTCGCGTCCGATAAATTAAAAAACGAAAAACAAAAAGCATCTGCTCGCTGACTTAATAGGAAATATTAGTAATTGATGTTAATTAGCGTACAGGTTAATGAGATTTTTCTGTGGTAGATATTATGGTCAATATTATTCTGATATTGACTGCGGTTCCCCTGCGGAGCACCGGGTAGTTCTTCCCTCACTGACCCAGACGCTGGTCCCCCCTCCCCCTGGGCCTCCAGACTGCCGAGGGCCGATATCCGCCTCCGACCCCGGGGGGGGCGGGGGGGGCGGCGGTGTAATCACCGATGGCACGCGCTCCGGCACCACACTTCAATGGAACCCGCCGCTTCCAGTTTCCCTTTTTTTCAGCATCGGGGATTAATCCTCACATCCTCCTCCTGCTGCCGCCTGGTGGGGCCGCAGGAATAGATCGGTCCACGTCCGTCCGTCCGTCCGTCCATCCGCCAGCCCGGGGGTGGTGGGGGGCTGGGGGCTGGGGGTGGGGGCGGTGTTTGGATCCATAGTGAGCACACCGCCGCTCTGATGTGCAGCTTCCCGCGGACCTCAACAAGGGCGTTCATACCTCGGGGTCCGCATAAAAAGAAAATCGGCGGTTTGTTTGACCCTGGGGAGGGGGCAGGGGTATGAAACCCTCTCCAGGGGTCGAACAAACCGTCGATTTTCTTTTGATGACTTGTATGTGTGTGTGTGTGTGTGTGTGTGTGTGTGTGTGAGACACGCGCTGGTGGGGGTGGTCTTGATGTGAGCTGTGAGCGGAGAGGAGAACAGTTCAACCTCTGTTCTCGGATGCCTGACACCATGATGGACGAGGTACAGATGTCAACACCACCCCGACCACCAGCCCCCACGCCGCCGGCCCCCTGGGGAGCCACGGCAGATAAGACCCCCACCGCACCGCCGCTCTCTCTCCCCCTCTCTCGCTCTCCCTCTCTCTCTATCCCTCTCTCGTGCTCCATCACCTCTCTCTCTCTCCCTCTCTCTCTATCCCCCTCTCTCGCTCTTCCTCTCCTCTCTCCTCTCTCTATTCTCTCTCTCTCTCTCTCTCTCTCTCTCTCTCTCTCTCTCTCTCTCTCTCTCTCTCCCGCCAATCGCTCTCTCTCGCTCTCTCTCCGCTACAGGAAATAGAGCCAACGGTAAACAGGAAGCAGAGCCAACGGTAAACAGAGAGGGGAGGGGTCAGAGGGGGCCTGCTGGGTGGGCGCCAGGCGAGGGCGACCGTTTCGAGGGAGCAGCAGCGTGTGTGTGTTACGAGCGTGGAGTGTGTGTTGGTGTGTGTGGTGTGTGTGTTGGTGGAGTGTGTGTGTGTGTGTGTGTGTGTGTTGTGTGTGTGTGTTGTGTGTGTGTGTGTGTGTGTGTCGTGTGGTGTTGTGTGTGTGGTTGTGTGTGTGTGTGTGTGTACGTGTGTGTGTGTGTGTGTGTGTTTTAACGGGGGCCAGAGTGCACTGGGCTCTGTCAGCCCGCCAAAGTAGCTGTGGTGATTAACATTTGACTCGCGGTACTTGGAAGGCCCAGGAGCCAATGAGCGGTCATTCTATCAGCCTCTCGTTACGTCGACACGTTTTAAACACGGAGGCCGGCCGCGGATGTATGCTGAGCACACAGCAGAGCGCTCAGCATGCTCTACGTGGAGCAGGGAGGCGTGAAAGCGATGTAAGAACAAAACAATCTCGCTGAACTTGCGCCACCTCCAAGAAGTACATTTTATTCATACAGCCCTTAATCACAGTTACAGTCTCAACAAAAAGATATTGAAAAGATATTTCGATTTGATTTCTTGACCTTCCAAACCAAAACTACATTGGGTATAAAACAAGCAAATGAAAATAAGTGACTTCTTCTGTCTTGGCCCCAGCAAAATTAAATGTACTTTGTTTGAAGTATGCTGACCACATAACCAGTAGTAGTAGAGAGAGACCATATGTAGATACTGTAGGGGGACTGGCTGATCAACTGTGTAAACACTTAGCTTCTTAGCTAGACACACTGCCCATAGACATGCCTTCTCGCATAGCACACACACACACACACACACACACACACACACACACACACACACACACACACACACACACACACACACACACACACACACAACACACACACAACACACAAAGAAAGACACAAAACACCACCACAAGCACACACACACACACACACACACACACACACACACACACACACACACACACACACACACACACACACACACACACACACACACACACTCACAACTACGTTCACTAATTACACCAGCATAAAGCTCACAATATACATAAATATTGAGTATTTAGAGATAAGTGCTGTACATTGTGAATATCATGGCAAAGTGTATTCTGGTTCCGAACAACAATGTCCAGTAAAATCCTTTAGCAAGATGCCCCCCCCCCCTGCTCCATAATACATGACTAAATAGGTCAGGTACCAGGGCTTGTAGGTTAGACCAGACCCTATAGATCAGGGACCAGGGCTTGTAGGTTAGACCAGACCCTATAGATCAGGGACCAGGGCTTGTAGGTTAGACCAGACCCTGTAGATCAGGGACCAGGGCATGTAGGTCAGACCATGCTCTGTAAATCAGGGACCAGGCATCTAGGTTAGACCAGACTCTGTAGATCTCATCAGGGACCAGGGTGTATAGGTTAGACCAGACTCTGTAGATCAGGGACCAGGGCTTGTAGGTTAGACCAGACCTTGTAGATCAGGGACCAGGGCTTGTAGGTTAGACCAGACCCTGTAGATCATCAGGGACCAGGGCTGTAGGTTAGACCAGACTCTGTATCAGGGACCAGGGCTTGTAGGTTAGACCAGACCCTGTAGATCAGGGACCAGGGCTTGTAGGTTAGACCAGACCTGTAGATCAGGGACCAGGCATTAGGTTAGACCAGAACCTGTAGATCATCAGGGACCAGGGTGTATAGGTTAGACCAGACTCTGTAAATCAGGTACCAGGGCTTGTAGGTCAGACCGGAACCTGTAAATCAGGGACCAGGGTTTGTAGGTTAGACCAGACCGTGTAGATCAGGGACCAGGACGTGTTGGTGAAACCAGACCCTGTAGATCATGGACCAGGGCTTGTAGGTTAGATCAGACCCTCTAGATCTCATCAGGGACCAGGGCTTGTAGGTTAGATCAGACCTTGTAGATCCAATCAGGGTCCAGGGCTTGTAGGATAGATCAGACCCTGTAGAATCAGGGACCAGGGCTTGTAGGTTAGACCAGACCCTGTAAATCAGGGACCAGGCATCTAGGTTAGACCAGACTCTGTAGATCTCATCAGGGACCAGGGTGTATAGGTTAGACCAGACCTTGTAGATCAGGGACCAGGGCTTGTAGGTTAGACCAGACCCTGTAGATCAGGGACCAGGCATGTAGGTTAGACCAGACACTGTAGATCTCACCAGGGACCAGGGCTTGTAGGTTAGACCAGATCCTGTAGATCAGGGACCAGGGCTTGTAGGTCAGATCAGAACCTGAAAATCAGGGACCAGGCATCCAGGTTAGACCAAACTCTGTAGATCTCATCAGGGACCAGGGTGTATAGGTTAGACCAGACGCTGTAGATCAGGGACCAGAGCGTGTAGGTTAGACCAGACCTTGTAGATCAGGGACCAGGGCTTGTAGGTTAGACCAGATCCGTGTAGATCAGGGACCAGGTCTCTCGTAGATTAGACCAGACCCTCTAGACGGGGTACCAGGGCTTGGAGTTCACCGACAGAGTGAAGGCATGTTTTGAGGAGGTGAATACAAAAGGCTGGAGCAGGTAGTGGGTGGCCGTCAGACTGCACTCAGCGCCGCTATCTTGAACCTCTGTGGCACTTAAAGCACTTGACAATGAATTCATTACATTAATTCGGACACACACACTCTCACACACACACACACACGCCGATGACGCCGACGCACAGCGTGAGGGTCAGTCCAAACAACCAGCTCGTGGAGAGCCGGTAGGGGTTAAATACTTTTGCTCAAGGACACCTCATTAAACCAACAACCCTCGGGGCTGCCAGACAACTTGCTCTCCTAGCTACTGCTGTCCTAAGTGGTTAGTAGCTGCCAGTAACCCGCGGATTAAATTGCCAAATGCTTTACTGGGAGGCTAAAACATGGCTGGCCGTGGCGAGGGTGTTCAAGTCCCCGGTTGAAAGGCTCTGAGAGTGTGTTCCCCTGGCGTGTTGGCGGTCTACCTGTAGGCATCCGAGAGTACTGTGTTTCAGCCTGTGAGGGTCCTGCTGATGGTACGTCCGTATGGGATTTTACTATCATAGAAAAAAATATATACATCATGAAAGTAAAAGTGTTATAAATATTGTTCCGTAAAGATAGTATTGTGGCTCGGTGTTATGTCGCTTTGTGCATTTCATCATATGTTTTACGATGCAGTGTTTTGCGTTGATTTGTGTTTGCTCGACAAACGCACCGAAGCAGCGGAAGCAGCATTACTGACTTCTTCCATCGGCGGTGGCCTCCTTGCGGTACTAACTGTGTATAAAGGGGGTGAAGCCACTCCTTTCTCAGCCACGGCACGGGTGTTTATTTATCACCGCTTGCCGACCGAGGTCGTCCACAAAAGGCGGCGGTTCGCCTCAAGTCAAAGGTTTTTTCCCCTCTATAACCCCCCTGTATAGCTGCTCCCTAAGAGATTATATGTTGAATTCCACTGGAAGTTTGTTAGGATACATGTGTCTGCTACCACGATGACTAGATAAGTAGTAAATTATGTTTTACGTAAATAGAAAAATACATGAGTAGGATGGCCCGTGAACTGCTACAATTGGCACAAGAGAAAGTGGGGTTTATCTGAAGAAGCGTTCATCTGACAGTCAGTAACAACGCGGAGGCCAGTTCAAGACTCTCACGGAGCGTTTCCGCGCTGTCAGAGTGATCCCATCACTACAGTTCGATCTCTTCTGCTGTTTTCTAACTGTGAATCATTGCAGTTCTATTCTGACCTGTTTCTGTGTTCTCACAACGATCGCTATAATCGTGCACAGATGACTCCGAGTCCTGCCATTTGGAACTTTAAAACACACTTATTTTATGCTCTCGCTTATCAAAGGCTCCTGTGGTTGTACAGAATCGTGAATCCGGTTCAGCTGGACTGACATGTAGGATTTGACATGCACAAATTGTTTCAATTGCCAGTTTGTGAGCAGGTACAAGGTTTAATTATGATTTAGAACTAACATGATTATTATGATTGTTATTGTCTCAACCACGGAGCTCAGAATGCACTGATTCTATGGTACCTTTAAGTGGATATTGTCTGTTTTTTTAATATTTTAATATGAGCCACGTTGCCATAGGGTTCTGTTCCCACGGTGGATGTGGGCAATGAAGCTTTCTGAATCTCAACACAGTCGGTCCTCGCACGCTTAAAAACCCAGTGGACACGCGGCAGCTTGGCAGCGGAGGACGAGCGCCCGGGGTTGGCTCGCGATCCTTCGCTCACACATGTTTTAATGACACGGGCCTCCGCACGCCCGGGGAATAGCGTGCTGGCCGCGCTGATGCAAACACCCTTCAGAGCCAGACAGCCAATACAGACGGGCACACCATGCTTAGCCAGCTGGGAAGACACATACAACACACACACACACAACCACACACACACACACACTCACACACACACCCCGACAATACAAACAGGTTATGGTGAACTGATGTTAAATCACTCTCTGTACTACAGGAGTATAGTTGTATGGATGTGGAAATAATTCTTGACTATTTAGTCATATAGTACATTTGGATGCTCTTATCCAGAGCAACATACAGTGACTTCAGATCCGGACACTGAGGAGGCAGATAGGGAGCGTCTTGCTCTAGGAGGCCTACAGGTACTGTAAGGACCGTGGACATTGGGGGTCTGTCAGTGATTGTCCGACCTTTTTGTATTTCTATGTCTATTGTGGTTCCTTGTCTCGTGATTCTAGTTCTATGGTTTTGCCATGTTGTCCTGTCTGGCCTCCCAGCTGGTTGTCTCTGCATATGCTGTTGATCACCCCTCATGTGTCTCTTATGTCTTGTTCCCCAGTCAGTCCTTGTCAGTTCATGTATTCTATGTGTACATTATATTTTATTAAACAAACTGCTTAGTATTCACAGTCAACAGCGGCTCCGTCCCAACGTAACCAGTAGCAACAAACAGCCCACTGGAAGTACCGCAGTTCCGCCACAAAACTTTACACTTGACGACGTTAGCAGTTGTCGTTTCTGATGAAAAAATGCTATTGCCTTGGAGGGGGTGGGGTGGGGGGGCGGGGGGGGGGGGGGGTGGCGGCAATATGAAGAAAATTGCTCAAACTTACAGAATTATTTACGGTGTGTAATATCTTAAACACCGAGCTATATGGTGTACTTGCTGGATGTGCTGACATGGGCAGTGCATTGAAAAAATGCATTCAGTATTCACACACACACACACACACACACACACACACACACACACACACACACACACACACACACACACACACAGCAGTGGAGTACTGTAAGAGCATCAGTCAGGGAGTCTGCAGTCTACTGTACTCCACAGGCCTCTGGCTGCTGTAATTAAAACACACAATAAATCACCCTGGAAGAGGTGGGTACCCGGCCCCCCTCTGCTCTCTCCTCCTCTCTCTCTCTCTCTACCCCCCAACCCCCTCCATCCCTCTCTCTCTCTCACCCTCTTCTCCTCCCTCTGACCTCTCCCCCCTCTCTCTCTGTCTCTCTCAGCTCTCAGTTCTCCCACTCTCCTCTCCTTACTTCTCTCTCCCATCTCATCTTGCCCCCATCTCTCTCTAACCTATCTCTCTCTCTCTCTCTCTCTCGCTCTCTCCTCCATTTCACCCCCCCTCCATCTTCCTCTCCCTCTCCATCTCTCTCTCTCTCTCTCTCTCTCTCTGTCTCTCTCGCTCTCCTCTGACCTCTCTCCTCTCCTCTCTGTCCTCCACTCTTCTTCCCTCCCTCCCTCCCTTCCTCCCTTCTCTCTTCCCTCCGTCCCTCCCTCCCTCCTCTCTCTTGCCCCTCCACTCCGCCCCCCTCTGTCTCTTCCTCCCCCCTCTCTCCTCCCTCCTCTTTGAGGAGGAGACACTCGGAGCTGATTCAGCTCTTCCATGGACGACCTGCCGCGGAGGAAAGAGCATCTCTCAGCACATCACAGCAGGAGGCAGCGGCAGGCGGGGGGGGACAGCAAACAGGGCGGGAAGTCACCTGACGTCTGGTGGCGTTGTGATGGAGTCCGACTTCCTGTGCGGAGTTGGGCCCCGAAGGGCGGTGAGGGCCATGTGACAGAAATGGAACTGATGTTTGAGTCCTGCTGTATCTACGTCATGACTAACAGATCATAATATTTGTAATAATTTTTACCACCCCCCCCATGGACACTATTGTGTTACATTAACGCACATCTTTTCTTTTCTTTTCTTTAAATTGCACCTTTTTATTGCTTATTGCTAATTGCTTATTTTCTTATATATTTTTGAGATATATTTTTAGAAATGTTTGCTTATTTTAACTCTATTTAATGTTCGCTGTTAGGCACCAATTGTACAAAAGTACATTCCTTGTTTGCAAAAACTAAGGGAATAAAGCTGATTCTGATTCTGATTGTTATTCTGATTGTGTATTGTGCGTCTGGGTTTTCATTTGAACAATGGGTGCCATGCATCGTCATTTGGGTGAAGAGCTAAAGCCAAGGCAGAGTACGACACGATAACATCTAGAACTCCTCAACCCTCCTTATGACCGCTACTGGAGTGACGATGCAACACAAAACACAAAAGCTTACATACAGTACCCCCTCAGAAGTTCAACTAAAACCTTTCAACTTTTCAACCTGGACTAATTTTCCCATCATGCAGGGTCCTATTTCTCCTTGATAAATGCAGGACAAAAGTAAAGAAAAAAGTTAGTGTCAGTGGCAAGCAACAAGAACTTTTAGAGGACATTCATTGACGGGAAACCTAGATTACATTGACGTAATCATAGGTCCTTCCTTCGATGGTCAAATAGCACTAGGACCCCCCCCAACCTCCACCCACAGTGTGTCATTCCCCCGACAGCACGGCCAAAAAGAGATGATCTTTCTGAGGCCCGACAACAACATCACTTCCTCTTACCTATCAGGTTTATTGATATAGTTTTAACAAACAAGGAATGTGCTTTTGTGAAATTGGTGCATAACATTGAACATTAAACAGAAAGTAATAATATAGAAATTCAAAAAAATGCAAAAAAAACCCAACAATTAATAAAGTGCTACGGGACTCCTTATCGCCACCTAGTGGTGGATTACCAACCCCCGAGTACATCACACAATAAATCTGTTTGTGACGTACAAGACTCAAATAATGAGTTGTGACTTTGATTAGGAGAGTCACAAGTCATTATTAGGACAGAGTTTAAACATGTGGTTGAACTGGGGAGACCATGTCCTGCGGCTCGTCCAACCGCACGTCACGGGGATGCCGCCCAGATGCTCTGATCTGGGTGAGGGTTGGACAGTCGGTTCTGGAGGTTAACCCGACCTGACGCCGGGGGGGGGGGGGGGGGACGTTCCAGACCTCCAGCGGTGGTAGGGTGGGGGTGAGGGGTGAAGGAGAAGGACCCGAGGTCAGAGGTCACAGTAAAAATTGTCGGGGTGGCGGATGACCGGGGGAAGTGACATCACTCATCCGGTTGCCCCCCAGACAGGAAGTGACAAGCTGTTTGAGGACTTCTTAGGGAACAGTTAGCGGGGGGGCCTGACTGAGGTTCTGCTACCAAGTGACATGTCCCCCTGGGCGACTGAAAGCACTCACGTCGCTTCCCGATCCGACAGAGACATACAAAGTACGGGATAAATAAATAAAGAAGTAGACAAGAGAAAAAACTCTTATTAACGCCTGTCTGCCATCTTTGGCGACATTTCCATCAGCTAAGCTGTCGGTTGGCGATCGTAGACAACAACAAAAACAGCGTTAAATCGTTTTGAGTCTTTTCACAGAACGCTGCTACACACACAAACACACACACACACACACACACACACACACACACACACACACACACACACACACACATGCCGTGTGCTGAAGTCGAATCGCAGCTCTTGCTGCGCAGAAGTTCCACGGCCAGCGGGTCTCACGCTCGGTGCCTGGCTCAGGTCAGCGTGTCGGCTCGGGTTAGCGGACAGAGGAAGCACATGGCTGGGAGGGGGGGGGCGGGGGTTGTCACTGTCGGGCAAGGAGGACCCCCAACCCACCCCCCCACACACACACACAGCACTCGCTGACCGCCGGCACAGCGAGGGCTGTCTCTACCAATCAGCAACAACATCACACACACACACACACACACACACACACACACACACACACACACACACACACACGCACACACACACACACGCACACACACACCCCTCAGATGTGTCCTCTGTTGCCACGGCAGCCTGTAGGTCTCCCTGATGTTGACTGGATGTTTGTTGGTTATGTTTAAGGCAACTTTAAATTGTGATATAAAAAATATACTGTATATAATACAATATTTAAGAAAATTCGTCATGTGCCCCACTTGAAACACACCAAACCAGACCACGTGGCCTCTGGTATTGCTGCTTGCAGCTTGTTAGAGAACTTAACCCTCAACAATGCACTTCCTTGGGTCCTCGGCAGCACACAAGCCAGTGCGGTGCCCGTTTCCGTGCCTGTTCGGAATTGAGCTGATTGGGCTGATTGCTTGCATCTCTCTCTCGAGAAGCGCTCATCCAAACAACTCCACACTCGACAGAACTGTGCACTTCCATGGGTCATCAGCATTAAACCTGCCAAGTGTGAAGTTGATCCGATGGACGGTTGTTGAGAACATTGAATTTCAGACACACATACACACAGAGACTTCTTCTGTTATCGTTAATTGTTGTAGAAATATTAAGATAATGTTACATCAAATCATAAAAAAAAAAACCATTGTCTTTGTCCAAGTTCAAGTTAAAGTTCAAGTCCTTTATTGTCATGTACACAACAATTACAGCTCCCTTCAATATGAAATAGGTCCATAAGTGTGTGTGTGTCTGTTTATTTAGGACTGTGTGTGTGTGTGTGTGTGTGCGTGTGTGTGACATTTACTATGGGTAAGACAGCGACTCGCTCGGCTTACACACACACACACAGACATGGTGTATTTAACCTTTAACCTGTACCTAACCTCATCGCACCGCTTCAGTCCCCCCCGGAGACCTCCACCCACCGCATAAGACACAACAGTATGCCAAGTTGCCAACATTAAACTACATAAAAACAGAGATTTACGGATTAGTAAAAGAGGAGAAACACAGAGCCAAGCACTAATGCAGCCATTAAGCATACAGTGTAATACTCCGCATGAGTTTATGTTTTCCTCTTTAATTCGATCCCTTGTCTTAAATCAACCTAATTCCCCCTCCGCACCGCTGCGCCCACGCAGATAATTATGTGGATGTAAAACTGGGCAGTTTGTTAATAGAATTAACTAGAGTTCAATGCTCTTACTTTGAAGATGCTGTTGGTACATCCCTCCACCACCACCACCACCACCACCCACCCCCACAACCCTCAAGGGAATGCAAGGCAACAGAGGGTCAGGAGGGAAGAGAAGAGAGAGAGAGAGAGAGAGAGAGAGAGAGAGAGATAGACAGTAGGAGGGAGAGACAGTGAGAGGGAGAGGGAGGGGGGGAGTGAAATGGGGGAGAGAGAGATAGATGGGGTGGGAAGCGAAGAGGGGATGGGGTCTGGAGACAGGAGAAAACAGAGAGGGGAGAGCGAGAGAGAGAGAGAGAGAGAGAGAGAGAGAGAGAGAGAGAGAGAGAGAGAGAGAAAGGGAGATAGTGTGTGTAAGAGCGGTTGTCTGTCTCCAAGCACAGACGAGACACGACGTTCATCTCCTGCTGTGTGATCTATGTGGTCGTCTGTGCTATAGAACGAGACGTGGGCGGTCCGACAACAACAACAACAACAACAACAACAGGACACGATCAGGCCGGGAAGAGACTCATCTGTGATCACATGTGATTCTGCATCACTCGCTAACGATTACAGAGACGTTTGGAGAGCCCTCCAGCCAGCCAGATACGATGATGGGATGTCCAGCGAGTGCCATTAACTCAGAAATCTTGAGCTGAACTGCTCAAGTTAAGAGTGTTTCATGAAAACTTTGCCCGATCGTGTTGGCAGCACACTTACGCGTGTTAATGTCACTCAACCTAAACATTGAATACAAAAGCTAACGATTAGGGGTAAACACGGGTCCCGTGCTGCACAGCGTGGTCTGTAAAAAATAACATCAGAAAGCCTCGTAAATGATCCGAAATCAATAACAAAAAATGTGTTTCAATTCAATTTCAATTCAATTACATTTTTCAATTAAATTTAAAGAGCTTCACTGGCATGGGAAACATACATTTACAATGCCAAAGCGAGTGGTAAATGAAAATAAAGTAAATTGTCGATTTACAAATGTATAATTGCGCATATTCTGCAACAAATAAGTATGTAAACAAAGCTGCGATATTGCAATGTTTCTCTCAGCGTTGACCTTAAAGAAACGTGTGAGATGTGTAGATTCGAAGCACAATTATCCAGCCGGAACAGGGGCTGCTTTAGAGTTTATTAGGGGCGTGATGTGGAAGGTGAATGTGATTTTATAGCTTTACGGACAAAACTACATTCACCATCATCACTCTGATGATGATGATGATGATGATGATGGTGATGTTGATGGTGATGGTGATGGGGAGGATGTCGCCCAGGGCTTGGACTGACCTTGTCTGTAATTCTCAGAACGACTCAGACATAAACCTGACAAGGATAGACTGTGATGTTGACTGTGAAATGTTTCAAAGTTATGGAGAGAGAGCGCTTTCGGGTGCCCAAAAGGGACGGTTGCCCAAAAAGGGACGGTTGCCCAAAAGGGACGGTCGGTGGGGGGTGAGGGTATTTTCTGGATTTTTCAACAAAATTCGTCAGCGTCGTATACCGCCTGTCTTCCCACGTGTTTTGTCCTCCTGTTTGCCTGTCTGTCTCTCGTGGAAACCTGTCTCTCTCTTTCTCTTCATGACATTAACAACCACTTCTGTTTCCACGCTCAATTCATCCGTCCTTCGTCTTCGTTCGTACGTTTTATCTACTTGCGACTTAAAATTAGCCTCCTCTTGGCTTCAGAGGAAACTCTGATGTAACTGTTATATAACCAACCCTAAATGCCAAAGGTATATGGCGCCACTCAACAGACCCCACCACCTTGTGCCAAAGTATCTCTGAACAGCTTTCACAGGAGATATTTTTCCTTTTTTTTTACCAAAACGGAATATCTCCAGCACTCGTAACTGCAGCGAACGGGATCACCTAAACAAATATCACCTCAAAAGCTGTTTTCATGAACTCTGTGTGTTTTGCCAAGCGTGTAGTTTTGCTAAGCGTGTTTACCTAAGCGTGTTTTCCTGGCGGTGGTGGGTGGGTGTGGAGCGCCACAGCTGGCCGGGGTTGTCTGGCAGGTGACCTTGCGCACCGGTGGCCTGGCGGTGATCTCTCAGGGTGGCGGACCGTATGGTGCGTGCAGACGGAGGGGTGGGGTGGGGTGGGGTGGGGGGGGGTGGAGGGTGATGTACGATATATGTGTGGGGTCGAGGCGTACGGACGAGGAGGGTGGTGATGTATGATGTATGGGTGGGCTTGTGTGTGTGTGTGTGTGTGTGTGTGTGTGTGTGTGTGTGTGTGTGTGTGTGTGTGTGTGTGTGTGTGTGTGTGTGTGTGTGTGTGTGTGTGTGTGTGTTACAGACGGCGGCAGGGGTGATTTATGAGTGCGTTGGGTGAGCAGGACGCAGCCCGCGATGCTAATTAAAGGATGATCGTTCGGCTAAGCTAGCGTCTGCCTGATAGAATTTCACAAGGAGAGGACCTATAGTGGCACGAGATGGATGACCACACACACACACCTACATACACACGCACACACCTACATACACACGCACACACCTACATACACACTGCACAGCACATACACACACACACACAACATAGTATACTTATATACACACACACACACACACGCATACACACACTCACAAGAATGCATACATAAATCTAAAAAACACCACACACACATGCACAGACACACACACACACACAGATTACACACCCATCATACACAGACATAACATCATGACACATAACATCATTGCACTCCATAAAATCTCCAACAACATCCTAGTTGGCATACGCGGGAGTATTTGTCGTCTCCGCGTTGCCCTGTCGATTCTGTGTCTCCTCGTCTCCTCGTTCGTCGTCTTCTTGTTCGTCGTCTCCTCGTTCGTCGTCTCCTCGCTCCTCGTCTCCTCGCTCTTCGTTTCGTTGCTCGATTGCCACATACATGATACAGTTCGTTTCCGATGCATCTTACACACTGACGGGAAGAGTAACCGGCATTTAGAGGCTTTTGCTTCCGCAAAGCCGCTCCCACCCACCACCTGGGCTTACAAGCGACCACCGCCTGTCATATTTGAATCGCTCTTAGTCTGGCCCCTCTCCATCGCAGAGCCTATCAGGGGCGATTGCCCCGGACAACACAGCTCTCAGGGTCATCGGGGCACACAAACTCCCCCACCACGATAAGGTGGCGATTCTTTGGGGGAGAAAAAAAAGAACCAGTTGATATGTAATGTTAACATATTGACATGAAATATCAATTAGATGTCAACATATTTACATTAGTTTTCAACTGGGGACAGCCTGCAGTCGCAAGTGCGAAATGCAAAAATCCTCCACCTGCTATGGGGCCGACGCCATGATGCGTCCCGCCCCACCCACCGGTTACCGACCAGTGTGTAGGCACACAGACATCGGAGATGGCTCCGTCATGATCGCGGTTGGGGTTCACCCCGAGGAGCCCGTACCGCGCATAAGGCTCAACTCCAGAGGTGGTCAACCCGCGAGAGGTAGCCTTTTCCGATGCGTCTTACACACTGACGGGAGGAGTAACCGGCATTTAGAGGCTCTTGCTTCCGCAAAGCCGCTCCCACCCACCACCAGGGCCTGCAAGCGACCACCGCCAGTCATATTTGAATCGCTCTTAGTCTGGCCCCTCTCCTGGGACCACTTTGCCATCGCTCAGGGGCGATTGCCCCGGACAACACAGCTCTCAGGGTCATCGGGGCACACAAACTCCCCCACCACGATAAGGTGGCGATTCTTTGGGGGAGAAAAAAAAGAACCAGTTGATATGTAATGTAATATTGACATGAAATATCAATTAGATGTCAACATATTTACATTAGTTTTCAACTGGGGACAGACTGCAGTCGCAAGTGCGAAATGCAAAAATCCTCCACCTGCTATGGGGCCGACGCCATGATGCGTCCCGCCCCACCCACCGGTTACCGGCCAGTGTGTAGGCACACAGACATCGGAGATGGCTCCGTCATGATCGCGGTTGGGGTTCACCCCGAGGAGCCCGTACCGCGCATAAGGCTCAACTCCAGAGGTGGTCAACCCGCGAGAGGTAGCCTTTTCCGATGCGTCTTACACACTGACGGGAGGAGTAACCGGCATTTAGAGGCTCTTGCTTCCGCAAAGCCGCTCCCACCCACCACCAGGGCCTGCAAGCGACCACCGCCAGTCATATTTGAATCGCTCTTAGTCTGGCCCCTCTCCTGGGACCACTTTGCCATCGCTCAGGGGCGATTGCCCCGGACAACACAGCTCTCAGGGTCATCGGGGCACACAAACTCCCCCACCACGATAAGGTGGCGATTCTTTGGGGGAGAAAAAAAAGAACCAGTTGATATGTAATGTAATATTGACATGAAATATCAATTAGATGTCAACATATTTACATTAGTTTTCAACTGGGGACAGCCTGCAGTCGCAAGTGCGAAATGCAAAAATCCTCCACCTGCTATGGGGCCGACGCCATGATGCGTCCCGCCCCACCCACCGGTTACCGACCAGTGTGTAGGCACACAGACATCGGAGATGGCTCCGTCATGATCGCGGTTGGGGTTCACCCCGAGGAGCCCGTACCGCGCATAAGGCTCAACTCCAGAGGTGGTCAACCCGCGAGAGGTAGCCTTTTCCGATGCGTCTTACACACTGACGGGAGGAGTAACCGGCATTTAGAGGCTCTTGCTTCCGCAAAGCCGCTCCCACCCACCACCAGGGCCTGCAAGCGACCACCGCCAGTCATATTTGAATCGCTCTTAGTCTGGCCCCTCTCCTGGGACCACTTTGCCATCGCTCAGGGGCGATTGCCCCGGACAACACAGCTCTCAGGGTCATCGGGGCACACAAACTCCCCCACCACGATAAGGTGGCGATTCTTTGGGGGAGAAAAAAAAGAACCAGTTGATATGTAATGTTAACATATTGACATGAAATATCAATTAGATGTCAACATATTTACATTAGTTTTCAACTGGGGACAGACTGCAGTCGCAAGTGCGAAATGCAAAAATCCTCCACCTGCTATGGGGCCGACGCCATGATGCGTCCCGCCCCACCCACCGGTTACCGGCCAGTGTGTAGGCATACAGACATCGGAAATATCCCTGCCTTTCGGCCTTATCGAGATAAATGACCACTAGGTGTGTTGTAAAACACGGTCAGGACACAGCGGCTATTTAAGCCCGACATGAAAGATACGACGTTGCTAGTTGAGCATACGCGGGAGTATTTGTCGTCTCCGCGTTGCCCTGTCGATTCTGTGTCTCCTCGTCTCCTCGTTCGTCGTCTTCTCGTTCGTCGTCTCCTCGTTCGTCGTCTCCTCGTTCCTCGTCTCCTCGCTCTTCGTTTCGTTGCTCGATTGCCACATACATGATACAGTTCGTTTCCGATGCGTCTTACACACTGACGGGAAGAGTAACCGGCATTTAGAGGCTTTTGCTTCCGCAAAGCCGCTCCCACCCACCACCTGGGCTTACAAGCGACCACCGCCTGTCATATTTGAATCGCTCTTAGTCTGGCCCCTCTCCATCGCAGAGCCCAACACACACAACACACAGCACTACACACACGCACACAGCATACATTTTCGGCATACATATAAAAATCCATCTTTTTGTCGGAGAGTAAAATCAGCACTTTAACGGACCTAATTTCCAACGCGATCGCAGATCAGGATTATTATTTGATGACGCATCACAACAACAACAACAACAAGCGTCGTCTAATTGTCTACATTCTGCAGACCTTGACAACCCCCCCCCCCCCCCCCCCCCCCGCTTTTAGTTAAACAATTCGGTAAACCATGGGATAATCCATTTGCTCTTTGCAACAGGTAACCTAAGTTTGGAACGCCCGCGGAGTAAGCTACACTGCGGCTCGGCCTATAGGTAGCAAGTTTGTTTGAGTCGCAATCGAAGAGGATTTCCAGGGAAATGCAGAATTTAACGGAGTGATTTCTGTTTTCCCTGGGGCGCGGTTTTAATCGAGGGTATACGGTTTGGAATCTCATTTCTCCATCCTGGTTGTGAATGTAATCATAATCGTATGTATAGGGTTCATATTAAAACATGGAATGACTTTTGGAGGCGTATTAGCTCTTGGTTTTCTTCTTAGGCCGCTATAAAGATATTACCACGGTTATTTAGGACCGGCGATCCTGGAGGGGCCGGGCGGGGAAGAACTATGCGATTTATTTGTCCTCCTATTTTTATTTTTTGTCGGCGTCCTCCGCGGGATGGGTTTTCAGCTCGGCTTGTTTTCCATCCGAGATCCGCTTAATAGTGGTCATTTCTTTCAAGACAAATAGGATGTGGCGCTTTAGATTATATTGATATTATTATTATTTGGGCGCCCAACTTTATACGCTTTTTGTTCAAATCCTCTCTCTCTTCTCTCGTTCACGGCGACATCGATCACACACACAACAACATGTGTGGTGTGTGGTGCTATGCAGTGTGTCAGGCACTCGAAACAAAACACAAGGGATATCGAGCATGATGTACACACAACGATACACATAATCGTCAGTCCATACACACAGGACTACAGGACCCATCAACTGTCAGACACTAGGGGAGTGTGGTGCTGATGGTGCACATCCCCAACACACACACACACACACACACACTTTACACACCAACATATACACACAAGTTGGTGTGTGTGTGTGTGCGGGTTGGCGTGGTGTGTGTGTGTTGTGTGTGTGTGTGTTTGTTTGTGTGTGTGTGTGTGTGTGTGTGTGTGTGGGGGGGGGTGGTTGTCAATGATGTTGGGTGAACCCTGAGGCGCTGCAGTCGATCTGTTGATTATTATTATTATTATTATTATTATGATTATTATTATGGGATATCCCAGGACTCACCAGAGGAACAGTAGGACAATACAGCCTATTATGTGTTTCATCTAGGTGTGTGTGTGTGTGTGTCTATGTGCTTATTGTGAGTGTTTATGTGTAGTGTGTGTGTGTGTGTGTGTGTGTGTGTGTGTGTGTGTGTGTGTGTGTGTGTGTGCAAGTATGTGTAGTGTATGTGCCCTTATATAATTATTTAATAAATTATACATTTTATATAATACCTGTGATTCAGAGCTCTAGAAATAACATCGGTCAAACGTTTTGAATGTTAGTGTCTTATATTTTGCATTTATAGCAATGCATTTATTGCATTTTATAGCATTTATTTTCTAAATGTTTATTCATACTTTCAAGTGTTTACATTTTGCACTATTTTCATTACTACTTTCACTTATAGCAATGAAACCGTTATTGCAGGGGTCGGGAACCTTTTTGGCTGGGAGAGCCATAAAGCCAAATATTTCTAAATGTATTTCCTTGAGAGCCATATAGTATTTAATAAAATGTAATGCAACTTTATGCGTGCATTTTTTAAGTAAGACTAACAAAGTCCTGTGTTGTCACAATGCCACTGCTGTGGCTTTTCCTGGGTTCACAGAAGGAATGGAGAGGATCCGTGGATGTGGTAATAATAACTGTTTATTTACAGTCTCAACTTAAATAACGCGTTGATCAACATAGAACTTAATATAGTCGCCCGTAGTCCGCTGTCGCCATGCATGCCCAGCCTCTACTACGCATGCGTCATTATAGCGTTAATTGCACTCATTCGCTACAGCTGCGGTCACATTCACGAGGCGCATTCCTGCCGCTCCGGCCTCCCCTGTCACTGCGCGACAGCTGCTAACGCACGCTGGCATCCTCTCTGTTCCTGCCGCTTTCAACAACTTTTTTGCGCGAACTCTTCTGCGCAACCCCGCTTTTCGAGTTTTACCCGTAATACCGTAATATGTATGGTTGGATAAGCCGCAGTCCCTCTGCTTCCAGAAAGTTGGAAATTTCTTCCGCGATATACCCGCAACACTCGGAGGGAGTTACAGGTGTTCCAAAATAGCACGAGTGTTTTGGGAGCGCTGAACGCTCCCCGTCTAAAATTTCGGAGCCATATGACCAGTCATTCGAACAGCTCATATATGGCTCGCGAACGCGATAGGTTCCGCGACTCCCTGCGTTATGTTATGGATGAAGATGTAGGAACCAGGATTCAAAAAGTTGCAACACCATGGGAGCCTTACATCAGTCTTACAATTCATTTCATCGACGCGATTTCAACTTGAAGACAACGTGTCTCCAAACATACAGCTGGCGGCTGACGTCAATGGATGGACGAGGCTCCAGTGCTTCGGGCATAGACTCCACTTGGCCGTAGGTGAGTAGGATTCCTTCCTCCTGATTGTGTGTCATATGTGATGATTTAATAGCAGCAATGAGAATAAGAAGTAATTAACAGGCAGCTACTAGGTCAGCTACTCTGTGATTATCTCTATGTCGCACGCACGCATAAATGTGATGAAAATGTTACGTGAGATACTCTGTTATGATCTCACACACCAAATGCCAAATGATGCTTTGATGAAGATTATGGTCATCATGAGGTGATATTTTGAGAACGCAATGAAGGATCCCAAGACCAACCATGCGACGGGGCTCTGCAAGAAGCTGGTCAGCAGCTTCTCCGACAGTTGGAGATAAAACGCAGGAGCTCGCAGAGGCACAGAAGGAGCTGAATCCGCCTGAACACTCTATAAAGACGGAATGTCCGATCAAATGGGGATATAGGAAGGCCGTGGTCGTCAGGGTCCTGGAGCAGCAGAAGGCCAGTGCCCAGGTTTTTTCAAATGGCCGAAAGGTCAGGCATCTCACCCCCTCGTGGCAGGACATTGATGTACTGGAGGCCATCAATAAGTCGCTCAGCCCTCTGATTGAATTCACAGATGCACTTTCTGGAGAGAAATATGTAAGTGTGTCTTTTTTTTTATTTTTTAAACCAACCCTCCCCCTCTTCAACAACTCAATATTGGCAGTGGAAGAGGACGACACAGACCTCACCAAAGGCATAAAAAAGAAGATTATCGATTGGCGACTATCTCAATGACAAATACAACGACGCAGCAACACAAGAGCTGCTCGACATGGCCTCTGCCCTGGAGCCAAGGTTCAAGCTAAAATATGTCAGTGAAGACAATCGAGGGTCCATCGAAGCCAGACTGACAACGGAGATGAATTTTACAATTTCTTTTCAAAAGACAGATTTGACGGTAAATAAAATTAACGAAATGAATGTCAAAGTGTTATAATGTAATTCTAGGTATCAATGTTAATACCCATAACCATTTAGTCAGACTAACATGACTCCTATTTTCTTTATATGTCCCTTCCAAGGAGAAGGCACCTCTTGAGACAGCAGTGATGCCTGCTGATGACACGGAGTATGCTGCTGCACCTGCTGCTGCTGCTGCTGCTGCTGCACCAAAGAAGAAGAAGAAGGACCTGGACAGCTTCTCCAAGGCCACTGTAGGTGAAGCTGCAGGACCCGCTCTGCAACAGGACCAGGCCATAGCTCTTGAGCTACAGTCCTACCTCCAGGCAGGGACACTGGACACTGAGGAGGACCCACTGGAGTGGTGGAGGGAATCCCAGAAGCTCTACCCACGGCTCTCCAACCTGGCAAGGATGTATCTGTGCATCCCAGCCAAATCCACTATACAAACTCTGCAATAAACGGTTCATTCAGCATCACCTGCCTGTGTCCTGCAATGGGAGGAGCCCAGCTGTTACGAGTGTGTATCGAACCCACTTGCAGCACAATCACAAAGAACCGTTCAAGAAGAACTTTATTTATCTCCTTGGTGTCGATAGATAGGCGATGGTGATCTCTGGAGGACTTTCTCAGGACCCATAGAGGTACTCGTGGGCTGGTCGGGGTGTGGGCGATGGAATTCAGTGATGAGTCCCGGAACCAAGATGTGACGAGCCGGGACCTACTGTCTTTCCTCTGGTCCGTATCCCTTCCAGTCGACCAGGTACCCTACCCCGACGGCAGGATCGCAGGAGGCATCGGACAGAATGCCTCCAAGGTCGGGAAGAGGGGTGGTTGAAACCCGTAAACGCACTGGAAGGGGGAGAGCCCAGTGGCGGAGCTGGGTCCGGGTGGGTCCATGTCTGGACCGATTGTACTGTAATGAGTGTGTGTAGGACCCACTTGCAGCACAATCACAAAGAACCGTTTAAGAAGAACTTTAATTAACTCCTTGGGGGCGATATGCAGAGTCCAAAGAACAGTAAAAAATAATCAAAATACGGGAATATGGGAATACAGGGCTTGGGGTTTTTCGGGACTTGAACCGGGGACATCGGGCAGGCCGTGGGGGATTAATACACACGCAGTAATCCGTACGGGAGCAGTGGTACTGGCAGGGGAGATGCTGAAGCCGTCGTCGTGGTGATAGCAGGTTCAGCGACGGGTGGAGGTACCGGTGGGTAGCAGGCAGCTGGATCGTCGGGGACATGCAGGATCGGGAAACCGGGAAGTGAGGGCGAAGCGGGGAGACGTCGAACAGCCACAGGTACGGGCGGACAGGAATCCGGGAGGGAAGGCTTTCGGCGTACTCCGGGGATCAGGCGAGGCGGGTCGGTCGGGAACAGGCAGGATCGTCAAAACGATAGTTTGCTGGAGAGTCTTGCATAAGTGCGCGAAGAAACAATCTGGCAGTGAATGTGTGGAAAGGCAGAGTTTATATAGGACTGATTGATGTGGGAACAGGTGGCGGTGATTTGGCTGATGAGTCGGGTAATTGACGTTGAAGGTGGATACTCACGGTTGTGGATGTGGACCACGACACCAGCAGTAAGTACGTTATGTAGCGTGTAGCAGTGACATCGCCGCACTTACCTTTCCTTACCTGCTCCGACTACCGTCTCTTTCTCTTTTAGTTTTAGTTTCCCATATGTACTTGCTTCATCCTGGGTACCGAGTTCACTTTGTTCTCTCTGTGTGTATGTCATTGTTTCTTTTAACTGATTGTACGACATTTAGAATTTGTGAATATAAACATATTATTATTTTTATTTGTATTATTATCATTATCATTATTGTTATATATTTACAATAGTCCAAATAGAAATACATTATTCTACTCCTCAGCGTCCGTGCAAATCGCTTTCGATTTCAAATTCCTCCAGGCCCTCGTGTCACCTCCTACAGAGCAGCCCAATAAAACGTTATCTGTTTAAAACGTAGAGCGCTGGTCGCACCGCTCCTCATCGCATCAAAGTGAATATTTTAGTGATAGTAACGGGCCAAGATCACGGCCACGACGTCTGATAAGCGTAATAAAACACAAGGTCTGTAATGAGCATCGTGTGGGTGCGGCGCGGCGCTAGCTGAGCAGTGATTAAACTTCCCCTGTTTGGCATTTGGATAATGAACAAACACTGGAGAACGCGCGGCGATTAACCTTTTATCAGCCGCTCCTCGAACCGATCCTCTGAGGACGGCGCAGTATTTTCGCACTCACACGTAAACACGCTTTCAATTTACTATCCTCCTCCAATCAGCGTCTGATGCACACACAACGGGCGTCATTCAGTACGCCGGCTCCGCGGCCGCGCCGGCGGCGGCTGGAAATATCTTCCATGCGGTTCGCCTTTGGATGTTCTGACGACTATGTTGGCACATGTTCGTTGTTTTTATAATGAGGGAAGGCAGGTATGACTAGATGTGAACACACGGCACACTTTTCATACACACACACACACCGCGCACACACACACACAGATACACATAACACACACACACACACACACACACATCACACACGATTGACCACAAGAAACACACACACACACACACACACAGATTGACACAGAAACACACACACACACACACACACACACACAGGATTGACACAGAAACACACACACACACACACACACAGATTGACACACAGAAACACACACACAGTAAAACACTTGCACGCATACACTCACACACACAGTTAACATATTGCCTCACACACATGCATGCACACACACACACACACACACACACACACACACGCACACACACAATAAAAAACTATTAATAGCACATTGTTCACATTGCTAACAACAAATACCACAAATGGCCCACCAAGATGTCTTTCTGTGACAGTTTGCACGGCGACACCTCACCATGACGGTTCCAACACGGTTCTAACACGGTTCTAACACGCCATATTGCGAGCGTGTCTTCGGTTGGGGGTCTTGATGTCTCAGAGCCGTGGTGGGCGGGCGGGCGGATGGGAGGGGGCGGTGAGGGGGGGGGGGGGGGGGGGGGGGGGGGGGGGGGGGGGGGGGGGGGGGTGAGGGCCTCTCCAGGGGGTCTTAGGCTCTGTAAATGATCGGCATTGCTAACCAGGCTACTATCAGCACTCTTATTTGTCTTAAACAGTGTGCAACGTACAATAATAATATCAGAACATAGTAACCTAACATTGTATGTTATAAATTCCTAATTACTAATCATTGTAATGACAGATTTCTTTATATAGCACCTTTTAAAATAATTTGCTTTTCATGAAACTGAAGAGATAGTACTAGCAGTACTAACACAGTAAAAACAGTAATGGTTAGTTCTAGAAGCACTTAAAACACCCAGTAACAGATAGTACTGGTAGGAGTACTAACACAGTAAAAACAGTAATGGTTAGTTCTAGAAGCACTTAAAACACCCAGTAACAGATAGTACTGGTAGGAGTACTAACACAGTAAAAACAGTAATGGTTAGTTCTAGAAGCACTTAAAACACCCAGTAACAGATACTACTAGTAGGAGTACTAACACAGTAAAAACAGGAACAGATATAACCAGTCTTACTAACATGGGATACAATATAAGTAATAAGAAATAGCCCATATGAATAGCCAGGTAAAAAATGCAAACTGAAATGCTAGAATTGAATGTAATGAATAGGCAAGGCCATGTCTATTGCACTCTTAACTATCTACTCCATTCCACACAAGACCATGAATCGTGCTTCAATAGCGCTTTGCAAAGGCAGGGATACGTTTAAAAAAAAAACATTTGAAGAACAACCATTAAAAAACAATAAAAGACAAAAATAATCGCGTCGATTAACCTAAAAAACGGGAATCACATGGATTTTCATCGATCATAAAATATAATGAGAACGTTTGACAAAGAAAACCCTCCAAAGAACCCATATCATGAAGGATGAGTGATCTCCGTCGTGTTCAACATTGTGTTCGCGTGTTTTCCCCGGTCGTCTGATTTAGAAAGCGCCCGCGCGTCCGGACAGAATGAGCTCTTTAAGCTGTCCGAGCGTCAGAACATTAGTCTTCTGTGCAGCGGCGGTGGTAGCGGTGGCGGCGAGCGGCGGCGGCGAGCTCTTTCATCGCTTGCTGTGATGTATGGACGGACGGCGACGGCCACTCCGAGTGCATAAAAGCCTCTGAGTGTCTCGTTCATCTCAATTATCTCGGAGAGCATTAACATTTATTAAGTGTGAGTGTTTTAACCGGACATGTGAAGTAAGACTGATGTTGTGCGAGCGGAAACGCTGTCGCTCTGAGTCTCTGGCATCAACCTGCTAACTAGAATCGATCCTGCGCCGCTGCTTAGTCAATATAGGAATAATTATATAGTCGGGGAGGATAGTGGAGTGGTTCAGGTGTTGGACTCTCCTGCAGATTCTCAGTTTAATCCCCAATGTCCTAATGTTATATTCACTGTAAATTGCATGAAAGCACAGAGTACAGAGTAAATACTAATACTCGAGTATTCATGTTATTTGACTATTTCAGCTTTAATCTTTAATGTGCCCGACGACCATTTCAGGGCAGTTAGAGTGCTGTAGTTGTGTGTGTTCTAGCGGTCTGTCTGAAGCATATGGTGAACCGAAGGTGTGATAGTTGACACACAAAAAGTGCAAAGTTGTTTTCTACATCTCCGCACGGAATCCATCTGTCACATGGCTGTCTCTCTGACAACACAGCGAATCACAGCGGGGTTTGTGAATTTTAATCATCAAAACAATGAAACAAACGCTTTGTACAGATCTGCAGATTGTCCTTTAAATGTGTTTGTTGTGTATTTGGAAATGGAATGTGATTGACGGAAAACAGCCTTGTCTCTTTGACTGAGTATTCACATGCATAAGAAAACAGAAACTGCATGGTAGACTTGGAACAGTATGTATTGAGGTTGTAAAGGCCAGTATGTATTGATGCTAGTATGTATTGAGGTTTTAAAGGAGTGTATATTAAAGCTAGTATGCATTGAGGTTGTAAAGGCCAGTATGTATTGAGGCTAGTAAGTATTGAGGTTTTAAAGGCCAGTATGTATTGAGGCTAGTATGTAATGAGGTTTTAAAGGCCAGTGTGTATTGAGGCTAGTATGTATTGAGGTTTTAAAGGCCAGTGTGTATTGAGGCTAGTATGTATTGAGGTTTTAAAGGCCAGTATGTATTGAGGCTAGTAAGTATTGAGGTTTTAAAGGCCAGTATGTATTGAGGCTAGTATGTATTGAGGTTTTAAAGGCCAGTATGTATTGAGGCTAGTATGTATTGAGGTTTTAAAGGCCAGTGTGTATTGAGGCTAGTATGTATTGAGGTTTTAAAGGCCAGTATGTATTGAGGCTAGTATGTATTGAGGTTTTAAAGGCCAGTATGTATTGAGGCTAGTATGTATTGAGGTTTTAAAGGCCAGTATGTATTGAGGCTAGTATGTATTGAGGTTTTAAAGGCCAGTGTGTATTGAGGCTAGTATGTATTGAGGTTTTAAAGGCCAGTATGTATTGAGGCTAGTATTGAGGTTTTAAAGGCCAGTATGTATTGAGGCTAGTATGTATTGAGGTTTTAAAGGCCAGTGTGTATTGAGGCTAGTAAGTATTGAGGTTTTAAAGGCCAGTATGTATTGAGGCTAGTAAGTATTGAGGTTTTAAAGGCCAGTATGTATTGAGGCTAGTAAGTATTGAGGTTTTAAAGGCCAGTGTGTATTGAGGCTAGTATGTATTGAGGTTTTAAAGGCCAGTATGTATTGAGGCTAGTATGTATTGAGGTTTTAAAGGCCAGTGTGTATTGAGGCTAGTATGTATTGAGGTTTTAAAGGCCAGTGTGTATTGAGGCTAGTATGTGCTGAGGTTTTAAAGGCCAGTATGTATTGAGGCTAGTATGTATTGAGGTTTTAAAGGCCAGTATGTATTGAGGCTAGTATGTATTGAGGTTTTAAAGGCCAGTATGTATTGAGGCTAGTATGTATTGAGGTTTTAAAGGCCAGTATGTATTGAGGCTAGTATGTATTGAGGTTTTAAAGGCCAGTATGTATTGAGGCTAGTATGTATTGAGGTTTTAAAGGCCAGTATGTATTGAGGCTAGTATGTATTGAGGTTTTAAAGGCCAGTAGGCCAGTATGTATTGAGGCTAGTATGTATTGAGGTTTTAAAGGCCAGTATGTATTGAGGCTAGTATGTATGAGGTTTTAAAGGCCAGTATGTATTGAGGCTAGTATGTAATGAGGTTTTAAAGGCCAGTGTGTATTGAGGCTAGTAAGTATTGAGGTTTTAAAGGCCAGTGTGTATTGAGGCCAGTATGTATTGAGGCTAGTAAGTAATGAGGTTTTAAAGGCCAGTATGTATTGAGGCTAGTATGTATTGAGGTTTTAAAGGCCAGTATGTATTGAGGCTAGTATGTATTGAGGTTTTAAAGGCCAGTATGTATTGAGGCTAGTATGTATTGAGGTTTTAAAGGCCAGTATGTATTGAGGCTAGTATGTATTGAGGTTTTAAAGGCCAGTATGTATTGAGGCTAGTATGTATTGAGGTTTTAAAGGCCAGT
>PIJE02002188.1:0-10221 GCA_002895965.2 Coryphaenoides rupestris
TACTACTATCCAACATCATGTGCAACCACTCTATCATGTGCTATATTATTATTATTATTATTTATTCATGTTTGTCTGATTAAATTGATGATCTAGAACACTACCTCTCATCCCCTCTCATCATTTCATGTGCAATATTCTTAATGTTCATGTCCAATAATATTTCACTTCATTTATGCCAAATTGCTTTGCCGCCGCTCAGACCTATTCTTACCTTGCTACATATTTTGTATATTTTAACTGTACATTTGCATATCCGTTAGTTTATTTTGATCATTCTGTTGTTTTCCATATTGTTGTTTTATTGTACTGTATCGCTATGTAACCTGGCACAAGAATTTCCTTCGGGATTAATAAAGTTCTATTCTACTCTATTCTGTTCTATTCTAGAAGGTTGTATAAGGGATAATCAACGACTAGGTGTGCGTTTAAACGGTTTTAAAGCACACCACCCGATCCAAAGTCGATGGTGGATGCCTCAGCGAATTGCCTCAAAACCGTTTAACGCACACCGCAAGTTGATTATCTCACTTATACCACTTATGCCCACGATATAAAATAAAAGCATTCCCACATTTTGGGAAAAGTTTTGGACTCAAAACGGAAAGGGTGTGAAGCAAGAGTTTACCGTTGTCAAGACAAGGAATAATTTGAGTCCCTTTTACAACGAAGCTGGTTAGTCGCGGTTTACAGCACAACAGGGTGAGCTAAGAGAAGGTTATGGCTCCATCGCGTCACTCGTTATAAAGTATTACAAACATGTTTCCTCTTCTGTGTCCCGTTTTTCAAAATTGTTGTTTTCTCCAAATCGATTGAAATAATAAAAAAAATCAAGATTCAAGATTTCAAGAATTTTAATAGTCACATACACATACAGGATATGCAGAACAATGCAGATATCACAAATATCACAAGTTAAGGGAACGATTTACAATATCCACACTATTCTTTACAGCAAAAAGAGCAGCTTTTTTTATTCATGAATGAGAAATATGCTACGCACGTACGCAGGTTTTAACGCACACCTGCCGCCCAATCGGAGAAGAGGATTCAGCCAGGCCCTGGTATAATAGCATTTAGAAGAAGACCACTATAGGGTTATGGTTGTACGCTGTGTTATTTCCTCTCTCTCCAGCCCTTGACCCGACCTGGATATGGGCTGGATAAGAGCTCTAATCCGTGCCCTCTTCCCCAGCCCATCCCAGAGTGTACCATGAATATAGATCGGAATGGCTTCGGCTTTGACTTTTTTCCTCACAAAAGCTTTTCCGCTTTAACTCCGCTCGCTGCTGCCAAGCGGCTGGGGAAAGTCGTGAATCATCAGTTATGCTCTGGCTGTAATGTATGTTGGGGTTTCAGTGGGAAGTCTGGATCAATAGGCAGCACTGATAGAGTGAATGTACTGTGGCGACGCATTGACTGTTAGCCCTCTCTCTCGAAGCCCCTACTCCGGTTGGCATGGTAATCTTTGCGGCCCGCGCGGTCGATGGGTTTTACTGACCAGCGGGGGATGAAAAGGCTCGGAGGCGCTGGGGGATTCTGGGAGATATAACGGCGCAATAGACACACGCTCACGCACACACACACACACACACACACACACACACACACACACACACACACCCGCCCCGCAGACACGATCTCTGCTACGGTGTGACAGAGTGAATGAATGAATGAATGAATGAATGAATGCTCATGCTCATGGGCACGCGGGCAGTCATGTAACTCGGGTGGAACCGGGCCCGCAGGTCTCACGTCACAGTGTACACGGGAGCCCGGCGACGTCCAGCTCAGCTGGGGCCCTCGTGGGAATCATCCACACGCTGAAATGTAATGAAATGTATACCAAAGGAATGCCTCTTCCTCCTCCTTCTCCTCCTCCTCCTCCTCCTCCTCTTCCTCCTCCTCGGTCGAGATCCACTTTAGCGCTGAGGGTCTGTTTCATGACCTCTTAAGCTAGCTCTTGACGAAGAAAAAAAAACGAAACAATGCTGCGACGGCAAGGCTATATCTCTTGTACCCGGAACACGCTTTCCACCTGCTACCAGAAATTAACCCTTGGTTACTGAACGCATCGGCCCCCGTGGTTAATATTGATTTACGCGTGCGAGAGGTTGATTCTCTCCTGACCTCCTTCATTTCCTTGTGCTCGTTGACTTTTGCATCTCTTTCTCTCCGTCTCTCTGTCTCTCTCTGTCTCTCTTACATAAACCCAGCCATGAGTTTCATGGAAGAGGCCAAGGTCAAAACGTTGCACTAATTCAGCGTTACATAATCATCTGTGGGAGAACACTCGCCACTCGCGTGTTCTCCGTGTGACCGTACGAGCAACGGATGAGAGAGCGCCAGACGAAGATGTTGGGTTTCTTCACCCGAGCGCTATAGAAACCGTAGGGTTGTTGTTGTTGTTGTTGTTGTTGTTGTTGTTGTGAACCCACCGCCGCTCACGGCTAAGTTTTGTGTGTAACTAGTATGAACCCACAGTTTCCTCTCTCTCTCTCTCGACCAGGAAAACACACACACACACACACACACACACACACACACACACACTACACACACACACACACACACACACACACACACACACACACACACACACACACACACACACACACACACACACACACGCACACACACACACACACACACAAACACACACGCGCACATACACACATGCGCACACACACACACACACACACACACACACACACACATCAAACTATCATCCAAATCAAAAAGGGGAGGCGAACAGCCAATCACAAGCAAGGATAATCTAACGAAGAATCCCACTCGACACACAATTATCCATGACCCACATACCACCTGTTGGTACGGGAATCAAGAACTTCAAAGACCACGTGAAATGGAATTCAGATGAAATCACACTTCCCTAATAGGACCACAATTTTCCAAGTGAAACCGATAATTAGCAAGGAACAGAATGGAGGAGGAATGTGATTCGATACCAACGGATTTAATTGGATTGCGCGCAGAAAATGACACGTTAGGCAGCTGTGTGCTAGGCAGCTTATTCCAGGTTTTATATGAATCGGGAGCAGAAACATATTTTTCATATTATTATTGGTTTAAAATAATAAGCCTGCCAACCTGAACAATTTAACATCTGGTAAGGAAGTTACGGTCATTAGACTGGGGGTGTAAAATAGAAAGCCAATAAACACACATTTGCCATACTTTATTAAGTATGAATAGGTACAGTATGAACATACGGATAAGAGCCAACATGGTGGTCAAGGTCATGTTTACTTCATAGTATCTTCAAAAAAAAGGATAGGGAGAGAGGGAGGGAGAGAGAGAGAGAGAGAGAGAGAGAGAGAGAGAGAGAGAGAGCAGGAGGAATTGGGTTTATCCGACCTTACCTATGCTTGTGTGGGCATGAGTATATGGAAGTAAATCTGTTCCACCAGATTTTGAAATTTAAAAGCCATTGAATTTATAGCACTGAATTTCTTTGCATTGAAATTATGTATGTGAAATGTTTGCCTTTGAATAAAGTCATTGAATTTATAGCACTGAATTTTTTTGCATTGAAATTATGTATGTGAAACCTTTGCCTTTGAATTCAACTCTTCACATTTTCAATAGCTCGTTTTCACTTGTATTTTTCAATGTTCACAAATTCAGTTTAAAAAATTCAAGTATTAAAAAATTCTAATAATATATATTCAAGTTGCTCAAATTCGATAGGCCAAATTCGGATGCTAAAATTCGAGGTTAAAAATTCAGAGTCAACATCCGGGATACCTTTGGATACCAAGGATAAGCAATCGATTCTGCAGCAACTCGAACCAACAATCCACCAATCAAGTTACGCTCCATTGGTCATGTGACGCAGATGCTTGAACGTTGGAAATCACCTGAAGGCAGTCAGCTATGGCCACCAACGATGGCACTTCGGTGAGTGTATTAACTCTTTTATTTGTCTTTTGTGTCCTTTGTATTCGCAAGATTCAGTCACAGGTAATACCCGACACGTCACGCATTAGAGATTTTTTATAGAATAAAAAAAATATGCCTATGTAGAAATGAATGTTATATTGTTGTTATGATTTTAGCATCTAATTATTAAAAATGCTGCAGTAAAACGACTGTAAAATCATCACAGATAATTAGAGACTCGTACAAGAATACGCTGATAACAACTGCTGCCATTAAATTGCGCAATTCTTTGCAAACTCGTGCGGGCCACATAAAATGGCCTTGAGTTTGACACGTGCATTAGAGGATAAGATGGCCGATTGAGGGCCCGATTCCCCCTCCCGACAATCACAGGGGTTAACATGTGAGCGGGGGCTTTTCCACCAAGGCGTTTTCAGGGCCGGTTCGGAGCCAGAGCCTAAAACGAACCAGTTCTTCCTGTTTCCACAGACAAAGAACTGGCTCCCGGCCCGAAAAACTGGTTCAACTCTGGCCCCCCAACTTTGGGGGGCCAGACGTTTGAACCAACAAAGCACCGACCACAGTCACAACAAACCCCGAAAAAATGGAAGTAACTACTCCGATACAACCGCACCGATACCACTTTGGCAACGCAACGTTAACCTTGTAATATTCTTAGCCAAGGAATATTGAAATAAAGAGATGCAACCGAGTTGGCGTTTCTGGATGTTTAATAGCAACTGCGCCTGGACAAGTAAACCCACAGTTTCTCTCTCTCTCTCTCTCTCTCTCTCTCTCACACCACATCCTCACCGTGCCACAAAAAGTTCTGTTACAGGTTAATTCAATTCATTCTTTTCCTCCCCGCCATACGTACAGACTTGTTGTTTGATTTGACGTAAACACGGCGCAACGGTAACGGCCATTCTTCCGCGGGTTAGATGCCGCTTCTGCTAATAGCGTCGGCTAAATACGGCAACATAGCTGCAGCCTGACTCACGGCTGCCACAACGTTATTAGTTACTGGCTTGGCAGCTTAATGCGAAACCAACTCGACTGAACTTGTTACCTTGGTGGACGAAAGCAAGGGGGGGGGGGTGTGCAGCGGCTGGATAAACTCTAATTAAAGCCCCATTAGACATAGTGGCAATGGGAGACAAGAGCAATATATTCCATACGCGCGGCGAAAATGACTGCAAATACCACGCGGGCCGCAATTAAAATGCCACACAGACAGTTTAATTGGCTCTAAATGTTGTTGTGTGTCATGAGGTCAGGATGAACAATTTTGATAGAAGTTGCGGAGGTCTACTTAAAAAATGCGTTATAAAGCATATGAAGTGATGGGTATTGAGTCAAAAAATAGATAGAATACAGAGAGAAAATTACAATAAACATGATGGATGTGTGGGAAGACGGATGGCCAGACAGGTACTCTGAGTAAAACATACTTTGTGTTTTTCCTGGCGAGGAACCAGAGGAGTAAACAGTGGCAATGTTACCTGTCAATCAAAAAGTTATGAATTAATATTATCAAGTCTGGACTCTTTCTCTGGTCTTTCATCTTGCCGCCTTCTCCCTGACTCCCGCTGTGTCATCGCTACACACACACACACACACACAAACACACACGCACACACGCACACACAGGCGCGCACACACACACACACACACACACACACACACATTTTCACACACACACACACACACACACACACACACACACACACACACACACACACACACACACACACACACACACACACACACACACATACACACACACATACACACACACACTTTTCATAGTCACATAGACAGATAGACACATCGACTCACACCCAGATATACCAGCAATCACACACACACACACACACACACACACACACACACACACACATACACACACACACTTTTTCATGGACACACAGACATATAGACACATCGACTCACACCCACATATACCAGCAATCACACACACACACACACACACACACACACACACACACACACATACACACACACACTTTTCATAGTCACATAGACAGATAGACACATCGACTCACACCCAGATATACCAGCAATCACACACACACACACACACACACATACACACACACTCTTTTTCATGGACACACAGACATATAGACACATCGACTCACACCCACATATACCAGCAATCACACACACACACACACACACACACACACACACACACATACACACACACACTTTTTCATGGACACACAGACATATAGACACATCGACTCACACCCACATATACCAGCAATCACACACACACACACACACACACACACACACACACACACACACACACACACACACACACACACATGCTTAAGGGCGACACCTCTCATCTGCTCCGATGTGTGTGTGTCCCAGACTGAAGCCGGACCCTACAGTGCTTTCAATCATACCCCCAATCAATACCATTTTTGACACAGTAATAAAACAAAACAGGAGGAGAGGAGAGAAAACATAAAAGAGAGAGAAGGAGAGAGAGATAGAGAGAGGAAGAGACGAGAGAGAGAGAGAGAGAGAGAGAGAGAGAGGAAGAGACGAGAGAGAGAGAGAGAGAGAAGAGAGGAGAGAGGAAGAGAGACGGAGAGAGGGAGAGGAGAGAAAGGAGAGAGGAGAGAAAGAGAGGAAGTGATGAGAGGGGAAAAGAGAGGAAGAGGAGAGAGGAAGAAAGAGTTGTCGTGCGGCTGTTGACCTGCCGCCCTTCGTGTATGAGGCTCCACACTTCTGCTGGTCCCACACACACACACACACACACACACACACACAACACGCACGCACACACACACACACACACACACCTATATGATGATGTCATATCCTCTGGAGAGCCTTCACACAAAAGGAAGTGTCGGCTCGCACCTTCCAATGATCGATTGCCCCGGCCCCTTGTAAACTCTCCTGTGTGTGTGTGTTGGGATCACCGAGCTCAACATTATAAAGTGGCCGAGGGGAGCGGCAGACGTAAACATGGGACACACACACACACATGCACACACACACACACACACGCGCACACACACACACACACACAGACACACACACACACACACAAAAACACACAAAAGAGAGAGTCAGAGGGCAAACCCATGCAGATAACGACGGAGCTTTGTCGAGTAAATGTCTGGAAAAGCGCAATCTTTTTTTATTGCTAAGTAAATGTTGACACAGGGATATACGGCACTTCTGTATTTAATGGACGTTAGGACAGACACAGCGACGGAAATACTGGTCTGAATAGAAAGATGTGAAAAAAAAACATTGAATAAATCCGTATTTGAACAGCTATTGACTCCCCGAGTGTGTGTGCGTGTGTGTGTGTGTGTGTGAGTGTATGCGTGTGTCAGTGAGCGCAATCTCTTCCTCACGGTTTCAAGCCGTCAATCATCGCGTTTCCCGCCGACGAACCGTGGCGTTCACACATCGCTCTCGATATGAATCGGAAAATCATCCCGGCGACAACGGGAGCATTTTCTTCCTACGGTGACGGCGTGACGAGATTGAATTCATCACACCATGTCATTGTATTTCATGCTTCGCGTCGAGGGCTGTTTGTATACTTTATCTCGGTAAGCGGGAGCGACCCGCTGTACTGTACTGGCCCCCGACACTGACCATAACCACCGTACCAATTAGACTACAGTGGCTTTCCCGCCAAAAGTATTTTGATCCATGGGCCAACATTGTTCCCCCACCGCACCTCGCCTCCTCGCTGCGCTGGGATTGGACAGGAAATTGGCAGACGCCCTGATTGGCTGACTGTTAAAAATAGCAGGATGCCTTGGAGGGATCAGACACATCACAAGCCAGAACGGAGACGCGCGTGTGTGTGTGTGTGTGTGTCTGTGCATGTGTGTGTGTGTTTTTGTGTGTGCGTGCATGTGTGTGTGTATGCATGTGTGTGCATGCATAAGTGTTTTCTGGAATTGTGCAGACGCACAGCGGTGAACGGAGAAATGTAATGCAACACAAATGTAAATGTCAACACTTCTGTTGGAGTGCTTAGTTTTTATTCTTAACTATTCCATCGGACAAAAGTACAAGTCACACACTGCCCCAATAACCAAAGTACCCTGTAGGCGTGTCCCAAGATGACGTCACCTGCTAGACGTCACCCATCTCTCCGTCCTTCCATCCCTCCAATCTGTTCATCCGTCCACCCATTCCTTCGTTAATTCAGCCATCCGTCCATCCATCCCTGCTCATCACACGTGCAGGACATCGTAACTCCTCCTCCCCTCCACCCCCCCCCCTCCTCCTCCTCCTCCTCCCTCCTCCCCCTCCTCCTCCTCCTCCTCCATGTATATTTAAACAGCGAAGCCTCCCTTTCTCTCACCGGTCCATGAATTATTCTATCCTGTTATCCGTGGCTGGCGTAACGTCCGCTCCCCGGCCCGTCCGTTTCCTCCTCGCAGATGGGCTCGGTTTTACGAGCAGTCGGACGTGATTATAATCAAAAAATGCACCGGGCCCCCCCCCCCACTACCCTCCTCCTCCTCCTCCCCCCCCCCCCACTACCCACCTGCCCCCTCATAACCTGCATGTGATGGACTTTAACTGGACCGTAAAAGCAGCGATATTGCCTGTTGGTATTACACTGGCAAATCCAAACTAATTACATACACATATACACGTTAAATATGGCCCGCTGTTGGAAGGGACCGCTCGGTGGTAGGGTGGGCATGTGTCTGTGTGTGTGTGTGTGTGTGTGTGTGGCGGGGGGAGACAGTGTATTTGTGTGCACTGTCATTTCGATTCACCTTTTTTCCAAATGCTGCCGTTTTCAATTAAAAAAAACAACAACAAATAAAAAAACTGTAAAGTAACATCGCAGCCACCCAGCCAGCGACATGCAGCAGCAGCAGCAGCAGCAAGCAGCAGCAGCAGCAGCAGCAGCAGCAGCAGCAGCAGCAGAAAGCAGCAGCAGCAGCAGCACCAGCAGCAGCAGAGGCAGCAGCAGCAGCAGCAGCAGCAGCAGCAGGCACCTCAGAGCCCCCCCTCCACCAGTCTCGTCAAAACAACGACGTCTCTCCTGGTTGCTATGGATGTAATGAAGGGGTGGGTGCGGGGGTAAGAGTGTGGTTAGAGAACATTGAGGAAGGGTGTGTGTGTGTGTGTTGTGGGGGGGGGGGGTAATCGGGGGTTCAAAGACCGTGGGTTGTGCGGCAGTGCCCACGCTTGATGCCCGCTCCACACAATCAACACACACACAATCACACCACACACGTTGGCCACGTACAAGTTAGGTGCCGCGACCGCCTACAACACACACACGGGCGCTTCGCCGCGACTGTCTTACACCCCCCCAATGCCGCCGCCACCCCGCACACACACACACACACTTACACACACTACACACTCTCACTGCCTCTACTGGTGAGCTGATATGTCCGGTCCCCTCATCAACATTCAAACGCACACAACAGACAACAACAGACAATGAGGCGCTAGGGAGGGAGATTGGGTGTTTAACAGGAAGTCCACACCAACTTGTGTTTTGTCACGCGGCAGCCGCCGCTAACCTGCGCACGGAGCGAGGCTAGCGGAGAGAAAAAAACAAACAATTGACAAGGCTGAATATAATTGAGGCCGCCGTAGGAGTGATTGAGGGCAGATATTAAGTGCGTGAAGGGAGGGGAAGAGAGAGAGAGCGGGGAGAGAGAGAGAGAGAAGAAGAGAGAGAAGAGAGAGAGAGGAGTAGAGAGAGAGAGAGAGAGAGAGAGAGAGAGGGGGCGCAGAAGAGGCCGCAAGAATGGATTTCATAAAGTGGCGCGCGACGAGTGGAAAGGTGAGAGATGAGGTAGGGAAAGAGGTGGGCGAGAAGGAAAGGGGGAAAGGAAAAGAGAAGAGCGCTGGGTGTGGGGTAAGTTGGTGTGGGCGCGGGGGTAAGTGGTGGAGCTGCGGTGATGAAAGTATGATAGAGGACGATACGATCCAGACCAGATTGAGAGGCAACTGACAGAAGAAGGGAGGGTGGAGAAGAGGGAGGGTGGTAGGAGGAGGGAGGGAGGGGCGAGGGGTGAGAGTGAGTGAGATTGGGATGGTATGGATGGGAAAGAAAGATTGAGAACGGGCACGGAGGAATGTTAATGTTAGCTTAGCGTGTGTAGCCGAGGGGCGGGCATTGTATGGCAAAGGCCGCACCTCAGGGGCAAAAAGTGCAAAAATATAAACACTTCAGAATTAAGAGTAATATTAAGGGAGAGGAGAGGAGAGAGAGAGAGAGAGAATGAGAGAGAATTTATGAATACTTCCTCCTTTTCTTCCCTTCTTGTCTCA
>PIJE02002188.1:39718-45216 GCA_002895965.2 Coryphaenoides rupestris
GGCTGCTGACTCAGACCGAATATTCGTGGAAAGGGCGCGTTGTCAGCAGCACCACCAGCAGCACCACCAGCAGCAGCACCACCAGCAGCAGCAGCAGCAGCAGCAGTACATAAGGGCAGATTAATCACCAGCCACGCCGGGTCATATCACCATCCATATGCATCAGCCGCCCGGTGCAGCCACCCAGGACTTGCCCTGACACGGACCAGCCGCGGTTCAGGGAGGGTGGAGGAGAAGCCTTCCTTATCCTCCATTTCTCTCTCTCTCTCTCTCTCTCTCTCTGGCGAGGGTTGCTGGTTAGTATCGGGTGTCTCCTGAGACTCAACACCATCCTAACCGTCGCATGGGTTCTTGACGCAGAGCAACCCTGCTGGTTCACTCCCCCAACAGACGCCTTATGACGCATACACACACACACACACACATACACAGAAAGACACACACACACACACACACACACACACACACACACATGAATACGGTTGATCAGTATAAATCGACCATTAGAAATGTCACTCAATTATCATTTTCACAGATTTTGCGATATGTTTTATTATTTGTGGGAATGATCACTTTTTCGCACTTTCGGCAATTCTCATTTACGCCGAAGAAACGATGAAAATCATGACGATGTGATGTTTGCTGGGGTTGTCCGTACCGAAGCAAACAAACATGTTTCCTTACATCTGGAGGGAAAATGTGTACGATAGATACTGTAGATGGATGGATTTATAATGCTGTTACACATTCACAGTGACACATTTTATACCCTCATTAAAGAAATTGCAGTTACTGCGATTTTGGATGTATACCACTCGGCCATATTGTGATTTTGATCAAATTTGGATGTTCGTCCCTGGGAGGGAGGGAGGGATGGATGGAGGGAGGATGAGGGGAGGGATGGATGGAGAAGAGGGGAGGGACGGAGAGAGAGGATGGAGGGAGAGAGGAGGAGAGAGGGAGAGAGAGGTGAGGAGGGGAGGAGGGAGACTGGTGACAGACAGAGCTTCTGTGTGGGCACATCTGGCCCAGGGTAGATTGAGATGGAACAGATGCAGGGAAGCAGGGCCGCCGTGCTGGATGAATGGAGGATCCACTTCTGCTCACACAGCACATACACACACGCACACACACACACCACACACACACACACACACACACACACACACACACACACCGTCCCTATATCTCTGCTGCATACACACACACACACACCGCAGAGCTTTTCATCTTGTACCTCTTGGCTCGATCGGTCGATGTTTGTTTTGTCTCTCTCTCTCTCTCACGCTATGAAGTATAATGATCCTTTCATAATTGGCAAAAGAGCTCATTAAAATCCCACAACAGTGGCTAATTTGTTTTTTCTTATAATAATACTAATAATAATAAAAAATACTAATACTAATACTAACGCCAATAATGCCGAAGGGCTGAAGTCCACAGGGGGTGCGATTAACGACGGATACAACGGATCCGATACGATATTGAACAGTGGGTGCTCATTTCAACTCGGCGTGTGTGTGTGTGTGTGTGTGTGTGTGTGTGTGTGTGTGTGTGTGTGTGTGTGTGTGTGTATATCGTGTGTGTGTGTGTGAGGTGCATATCCCCATCCCGCTCCCCCCTCCCTCCCCCAATGGCAAGCATCTCGCCTGGAAAGTAACTGTGTCCACAGGGAAGCTATCTGTGTATATCCAGGTCAGGATGTGGAGAATATAAACTTTGCGATGAGAGTGTGTGTGTGTATCTCTGTGTGTGTGAGATCGTGTGTGTGTGTGTGTGTGTGTGTGATCTATGATCCCCTATCTCCAGCCTATCTGACTACAAGCTGTTATTTACTGTTATCTGCAAAGCTCCGTCTGCTATCTGTTAACGAAACAACTCCCTCTACCATGTTATGATATGATGATAATGCTAAGTTATGAAAGCTAACCAGTATGTGTGTCTGATAGTAAGCCTGTGTGTGTGTGTGTGTGTCTGTGTGTCTGTGTGTGTGTGTGTGTGTGTGTGTGTGTGTGTGTGTGTGTGTGTACGTCCACACGCCACACCCCCGATCCTATATGGGTTACAGACTCCGGGTGGAGTAGCAGGAAACAGCTGAAATGTCAGCACCAAGTGCCGACGGAGCCGTTCGAGGCTCCATTCATTCACTCCAGGGTTCGGGTGACCCTGCGACCTCGAACCGGTGTGGCTATGCAACGATGTGTGAGTGAGTGTGTGAGTGAGTGTGTTCAGTGTGTGTGTGTGTGTGAGTGGTTGTGTGTTTTTGTGTGTGTGTGTGTGTGTGTGTTTGTGTTTGTGTCTGTCTGTGTGTCTGTGTGTGTGTGTGTTGGTGTCTTGTGTGTGTGTGTGCGGTGTTGGGTGAGTCGGGGGGGGGGGGGGGGTGGGGGGGGGGGGGGGGGGGGGGGGGGGGGGGGGGGGGGGGGGGGGGGGGGGGGGGGGGGGGGGCTGAGAGAGAGCAGATCTGTCGGAGGGTTTTGACAGCAGGCGTCAGGGTGACGGTGGATGTGGGGCACTCCCAGACTGCTGCTGCTGCTGCTGCTGCTGCCATGAGGGTGTCAGCTGTGCCGCGTGTTGCGTTCCGTTGTATTATTCTGAAGCGCGGGCCCTAGCTGCGCCGCTGTAGAGTTTACGTTGTGTTTGACGGCGTTGGAGGGGGGCCTTGGTTGTTAATGCTTGAATGAGAGACAGTGGTTAAAAACAGCATAGCTAGGTAAAATCGCTCCGCATGTTCACCGAAATTATCTGTGAACTGAAACGGCAGCCGCTAAAAAGTGAATAGAAGTAGTTCAACTCTAGGTGATCACAACCAGCTTAGTGGAAGGAGGAAGAAGAGGTCTCTCCGGCATAACATGTGGTTCAAACTCAATTGAGTCTGAATGCTGATTCTTTCCTCGGACCTCGAAGATGTATTATTCAATTCGTCGAATTCTGATCATGGTATCAATCGAATCTGATAATGTGGTCGTCAGTAGCTCAGGAGGTAAGAGCGGTTTGAAGGTCACTGGTTTGATCCCCGGGCTCCGCCCCCGCCTAGCTAAGTGTCGAGGTTGTCCCTGAGCAAGACACCACCTAACCCTGACTGCTCCTGACGTGTTGGTTGTTACCTTGCATGGTTGACTCTGCCGTCGGTGTATGAATGGGTGAATGTGAGGCAATACTGTAAAGCACTTTGGATAAAAACGCTTTATAAATGCAATCCATTCATAATGATCCTAACTCTAAATGTGCGCAGCTGTTTTTGATTTCCACCATAGGTATCTGGAGAATAACACTAACACACACTCTTAAAGGGATATGCAGAGATGTCTGCGAATTCGCATTTGCCCGACTTATCCAGTCGTTTAATTCCCAATTCGTCACCGTGCGCCGGGAGGGAGAGTTTTGCCGTTAGCCGATTCCATTCACTTGGAGCGGTACATTAGCCTAGCTCCGGTTCACGCGGGGAATACACTTTTAATTACTTCCCAAAGATTTCCGATGCGTTCTGAATAGTCGCTTATTCAAAAAAACGAGCGCTGGTGACAACACACACACCGAGATCCCAGTTTGTGTCGCAACACACTTGGCTCATTTGGCGTGGTGTGTGTTTTCTGCACTGTGGTTTGGACTACCTGTGATGCAGCAGTTATACGATCAGCAGTCCTGCCTCGCCTCTGCCCGGGTGGTGTACACAGAGGGTAGTGACGCAGAACAACTGACAATATAACTAATCACAGCGCCAAAAATAGTGGGGAAAATGCTAACCCGGGCGAACACTCCCTGTGGACACACAATGATGAATTTGGAATTAAAACCACTGGTCTGACTCGTCCGACTCAGGGCAAGTCAGGCCAGCGCAAATTCACGTAGATATCTCCCGTGTGTGTGTGTGTGTGTGTGTGTCCCTTTAGTGAGTTGAATGAAAAATTGAACAATAGACAGTAGTCTTCGCATATCCTCCTCAAAATCAGCTCAACATTTTTTTATATCCCATCACAAACATATACATTTTTTCCCACCAATTATTTCTTTTCTGGGGAGTAGGATTGTGCTTTGAGACAATTGACAATGAGACTGTCGCCGCAGACTGATCATTGCTCATGTCCTTTCTCAGGGTTTTAAGAAGCAATAGAGAGGGTGGGGGGGGGCTGGGGGAGGGAAGGAAGTATGTCGCTGAAGTACGAAATTCCTGTTACAAGGATTAAGGGACAATGTGTGGGGCTGACAACCCCTCGGAAGATTATAACGTAATTTCAATTCACACACACACACACACACACACACACACACACACACACACACACGCACACACACACACACACAGCTCGCGCCCAGCGACATGGCCGGTGCTCATTGATCCATTCACAAAACACATTGTTGCTCCTCTTGTGCGCTGGTTTTTGTACTTTTATCTTTGAGAAATCATAACTCAAACCCCCATAGTAGGTTAGTTCAACATCTCGGAGATAGCATCCTTTCATGTCGACGCCAGATCCCTCAGCCATTATCTCGTTGTCATTCGAAGGCCCCCCTTTTACTTTTCTTTTTCCCCCCCAGCCTTTCCAACGACAGGGACAACTGCTTCATTGTTCGCTCTCCGGAGCGAAGATTAAAGAACAGTTGAAATGACTCCAGGATTTCTGAGAGGACTTGGCGGGTTGGGGAGGGGAAGGGAGGCAGGGGAGGGAGAGAGAAGAGGCAGTGGAGAGCAGAGAGTTGACCATCTTCAGCTGAAAATCGCCGTTGCTGAGAGAAAATGGAGTGAGTCCTCAATAAAGCATAACACGGAGGTAGGGAGGTGAGTAAAGGAGAGAAGAGAAGTGAAGGGGGGTGGTGGACGACGACGGCCTTTATTTAACTCTAACTGCAGAGGCTGTAGCAGGGGCCTCCGCGCCTCATGTGTGCAGGCTAACGCAGGCGGGCAGCTATCTCTGAGTGTACGAGCTCCGACGGGTCCACCGCCAGCCAGCTCACACTCACGCTGGACGGCTGACGTCACGCTGGTGCCGGTGAACGTACATACTGTGTGTGTGTGTGTGTGTGCGTGTGCGTGTGCGTGTGTGTGTGTGTGTGTATGCTTTTTTCGGTGGGTTTGTGTGCACGTGTGTGAGGTGTGAGCGTGCATACGTGTGTGTGTGTGTGTGTGTGTGTGTGTGTGTGTGTGTGTGTGTATGCTTTTTTTGGTGGGTTTGTGTGAGGTGTGGGCGTGCATACGTGTGCGTGTGTGTGTGTCTGTGTGTATGTTTGTAAGTATGTGTGTTTTTCTGCATGTGTGTGTGTGTGTGTGATTTTTTTTTGGGCTTGTGTGCACGTGTGTAAGGTGTGAGCGTGCATACGTGTGTGTGTGTGTGTGTGTGTGTGTGTGTGTGTGTGTGTGTGTGTGTTTGAAAGAGTGTGTGTGTGTGTGCGTGTGTGTGCGTGTGTGTGTGTTTGATCCTCGATCAACACAACAGAGCAAATCACGTTTTTAATTTCCTCATTTTAAATTGGCTTGTAGAGCTACACAAAGATTCCTGGGC
>PIJE02002188.1:51378-56378 GCA_002895965.2 Coryphaenoides rupestris
AATAGGAGTCCACACACACACACACACACAGACAACCATCATCTGACTGGCCTGCCTCAGCCGCAAGGGGGTTAGGGACACGGGGATGATTGTGTTTGTATACTTCTATTGATTGCCATCGTATTTTTGTACTGTGTTGTGTGTTGTACTCGTATGTGTAATTTTCGTCTCCATTTAATAATTTCACTTCCCTGCCCAGAGACTACGGGGCGGAAAATAGCGATCTGCTAAAACCCGGGACATAACATCTCTCTTGTTATAAGGTTAATGTTCTATGTACTCTGTCCCTGCTCAAGCGAATACATTCATTCATTGATTCATTCATTCATTCATTCATCAGCCGGACGGCAGGCACAATTACCGACACACCGCCGCCAGCCACAGAATGTGTGTGTGTGTGTGTGCGTGTGTGCTTGTGCTTGTTGTGTACTGTATATGCGTGTGAACGTCAGTGTGGCATCTGTGTGCCCATCTGCGTGCACGCGCCCATGTGTGTCCGTTCGCGTTGCGTTGTGCACCTTATGGAGCGTTAGCTAATAGCTCGACAAGCCCGTCACCCCCCCCCCCCCCCCCCCCCCCCCCCCCCCCCCCCCCGAAAAAAAACCGTCTACCTGAGACTGTAACGCTGTAATTGGGCCGGTTCCTCGCGACAAGTGTGACTCCTGCGCCCGCCTCGCGACCAGAGAGGCCACTGGATCCATCTGGGAGCCATGGGGGAGGCTCTCTGCTCAGACAGGGGGAACGCCTTCCTGCTCCTTCCTTGCTGATGCTGTGTGATCCGTGGTGTTTGGAGTGACGCACTGCGTTCCGAGCGGCCGTTCCGATTCGCTCCGTCGGTTTACTTTTGTCGTAGGATTGGGAGTAAGCTCTGATATGAGTGCTCTGGTATGTCCTAACCCCCTTTTGCTAACACTTACCCTATTACTAACCCTATCATTAACCCTATGCCTGTTATTAACCCTAGCCTAACCTTATGACTAACCTAAACTTAACCCTATTACTAACCCTATCATTAACCCTAAGCCTGTTATTAACCCTACCCTAACCTTATGACTAACCTAAACTTAACCCTATTACTAACCCTATCATTAACCCTAAGCCTGTTATTAACCCTACCCTAACCTTATGACTAACCTAACCTTAACCCTATTACTAACTCTCACCCTATTAATAACACTTACCTCATTACTAACTCCATTATCAACCCTAACCCTATTATTAACCCTAAACCTACTATTACCACATTACTAACCCTAACCTGAATCCTATTACTTACCCTAACCCTCAGATAGAATAGTGTGGTCACATCTAATGTCTTGCATTTACACGTATGTCTGCCAGTCTGCCAGTTTGTCCTCATTTGCCTTTGTCCTTTGAGTATCTATTGGGCCCTTTTGTGTGTATTTTTGTCTCCAACATGCTATCTTTAGACATGTCGGGTAATTACGGCAAAGCCACAGATTCCATGCCGCTGACGTGGCCGAGGTTCACCCTCGGCGCTCATTAGCGTGGGAGCTAAGCCGTCGTGCCACTGGAAGACATTTTCTAATCTTGTGGAATGCACGAGGGAGAGAGAAGCTCGGTGGTTCCACAAACAACACCCCCACCGACCGCCCACCACCTGTCTGTCTGTCGGTCTGTCGGTCGGTCTGTCTGTCTGTCTTGATGTTGAAGGGATCCGTCGGTAGGTCTCCCGGCATAACAGGAGACCTACGGCCAGGCATTAGCGGCGCCGACTGACTGACTGAGTAGCGGTGGGGGGGGGGGGGGGGGGTGATAGATAAACATCATCTCCTCCTTAGAACAAGCACTCAGCTGCCATTCTTTGAGCACTTTATGGATGAATTGTCAATGCATTCTCTCCCGTCGCACACTTCCGCGCTTCAGGATAACACATTTGGTTTTGAATAATAATCCCATGGACTTCCCGTACACTGCGCCGCGGCACGGGAATAAGTGACATTGGACGTTTAAATCGTTGACGTCAGTGTGCTAGCGTTCCGGCATTGATTCTCTGTGTCGGAGAACAGAAACGATTTGTGGTTTTCGCCAAACGTGCTTGCAGGTTCAAGGGGGTGGAGAATCAGTTCAGAGAACCCCGTGCAACTTGAGAGGAAGCAGAGAGATTAATTATAGAATATAGCACATTAATGTATGTGTTAAAGCGAGAGAGAGTGTCGTATATTATATATTTTTATCTCTTATCTTAGATAAGGGTTATGTTACAGTGAACAAAGCATAACGTCGTCACCGGGCTACAAAAGCGGTTGCCATGGCAGCAACAACAGAGCTTGCATGAACAAACATAAAATACTTCAATGCCATATCATTTTGATTCAGATTATTTTTTTTTTTATCCATAATTGGTGGCTGGATGATTTGTTCAGGGTCCATGGTTATTTTAGAAGATATTCCCACCTGGTTTGGATTGTTCCTCTTTGACAGGCAGACCTGTGGTCTCTGACCAGCTTTTAATGGTGACGGATGAACTGTGTGTAGAGGCCAGCGTTATCGGGTGTTAGCTTAACACTGCCTTTTACGTGTTTGTCGAACTACGTTAGGCAAAGAAGAAAATGCCTTTCATCTCTCTGAGCAAATTACATCGCTGAACCCGGATCGGGAATGGTAAAATCCGATGAAAAAGACGTATAGATTATTCCTGGAGTTGCAGCTTCCGTTGGCGTTTTGTTTTTGACGTGTCTCTGATTTGTTGTTGATCATGAACAGCCTCACTCTGCACAACTTATATAACCCTGGCCAGCTGCAGTTCGGTGGGAAAGAAATTATGATCTTCAGGATGCAGCATTTGTGTGTGTGTGTGTGTGTGTGTGTGTGTGTCTCTCAGTGTGTGTGTGTGTGTGTGTGTGTGTGTGTGTGTGTGTGTGTGTGTGTCTCTCAGTGTGTGTGTGTGTGTGTGTGTCTCTCAGTGTGTGTGTGTGTGTGTGTGTGTGTGTGTGTGTGCGTTTGACCTAAATTTTTATTTTTTTTTAAAAAGTGCTGCGCAGCAAAAGTGTTGCTGCGATGTAGTTTCACCAAGTACCAGCACGTATATATATATATATAATATATATATATATATATAGTATATATTCCGTTTGATTCCTGCATGCAGATTGGGAGAAGCTTTTCCCCATTAAAAGGCCCACAAACAGCATCATTAAACACCTCGATGGCTTCCCCTCAATGATCCCTCCATTAGACGTTGTATCTTTCAATTCTAATGATCCACTTCATTGAATGACCTCCTCGACTTCCCAGTACTTGTAAAGTGCTGCCACCAGCATTGATTTGGTTAGCTAGTTTACTTCCAAGAGTTTATAAAACGGCAACTCTTACCACCACAACAACATTGAAATGCAATGCGGGCACCATCTCATGGCTGGGGGGGGTGTGTATGTGTTTTATACTAATAATCTTAGAATTATTGCTTCCGTCGAACTTCCGTCGCACATTGAAGAGTACTATGAGTAATGGTAATGAATGTATGAAAAGTATTGCTTTACTTCATACATAGCTCCATGACCAGTTTCCCTCCACGGCAATTGCATAACCGTGCCCGGCTTTTCATCTTGGATATTGCCTCAAGATTTCTGCCAACCTTATTAAATGTTTTCCCGCCGCCATATTGGACTATTCCTGGCCCACTGGTATTTTCCAACATTTTAAACCCAAAAACATGCGCTACTAGAAGAAGCAGTGATCTGTGTGTGAACGTGTTTTTTTCTGTTCTCAGGGTTCTCGTAATTTCCCTCAGGAGCTCTTTGGAGTCTTAAATAAACTCTATTTCGATTTTAGTGCTTTGCATACAATTGACAACTCAAATGTAAACAAGTTAGAACTACTTCCTGGAATCATTTGGCTCCGAACTCCAAAACTATGACGAGCCGAAAGCTCGGAATAATTCCAGTCATGCATAATGATTAATCATTCTAGTTGTTGTTAAATGACAAACGTCGTCACGAGGAAGGCAACTCTCTGGGGCGTTTCTCTCCCCTTCATATTTAGTTCCAGTATCCGTCTGGCTCAACGGGGGAATTATCATGACAAAAGATATTAATATGACCACGACACCGTGAGTCAGTGGAAAGCCGCGTTGTTTTTGTTTGCGCCTGTGACCCGACACTGCACACACCTCGGCGCGCAAGGCGTGGTCATCCAAAGTGCGCGGTGTTCACCGGCACACACAAAAAAACACACAAAAAAAGCACAAGAGGATTTGGCGACGGCGCAACATGAGAACAACGAGCGCTTTGTCTCTCTGAATCGTAAAATGTCCTTTCGGACTGTAGGAGCGCGCCAGAAAGTTAGCACGTTGAAAAAGATTTCAAACTCACTTTGTTCTGTTCCCAAACCTGAGAAAACAGCTGAACGTCCTGTTGTTTTCAAACGTAATCTTTTTATTTCATTTGGCTATTTTGCTTCCTCTCGAAACTATTTCAGGATTAAGGCCCATCCTATAGAGTACGTTTGTTTTCGTAATTCCAGAAATACTGGAGTGATTAAACAGGGGCCAGGGCGCTGGATAGAATCGGGGCATGGAAATCATGACTTTGCAGAAACACCGGCAGCGACGTGGCCGTCTGCCCAGACCAGGAGACTACGGCAGATCCAGTTCCACTGTATCATGTCTTAAACACAGACTGCTACTAAGGATTACAGCCACTGATCCTAAAGTGATCCCAACAACCCTGAACCCTGAACGTCTAATATCAACAAGCAAGGTATCAGGTCCTCCAGTGAAAAGGTTTTCTTTTTCTACCGAGGTTGAACGATCCCTCCCACACGCACACACACACACACACACACACACACACACACACACACACACACACACACACACACACACACACACACACACACACACACACACACGCATGCAAACATATTCACAGACACACCCAGAACACACACACCTCTACATGAACAGACACACACACACACACACACATTCAAAGATATGGATAGCCGTAGAACATACCAATTTACACAAGCATGCAAAC
>PIJE02002188.1:66378-68878 GCA_002895965.2 Coryphaenoides rupestris
AAAACTTCCAAGATGTTTTGGTAAAGTTCAGAATGTAGACGTATTCCACCATTGCTTCCTTTCCCCGGTCTCAATGAATACAAAGACGGCAAGTCTGGTAAAAATGTTAAACGCCATGTTCAGCGCAGAATGTTTATATAAGCTAACCCTTAAAGGCTCTTCGTGGCCTTTAGTGTAGTGAGCATTTTAAAGGATCTATTTAGCCTGATAATGAGTCCGAACCAGCAGGTAGTTTATGGGCGTCTAGCATTCATCTGCAAGCCACTCCCATCTGCACACAGCTGTTACAACCACTAGGCTAATTTAACAGTTGTGTTTTTAAGACAGGTGAGAAAGCACCTTTCACCAAACAAGCGGGAGACACATAAAAACATCAATAGAAGGAATGGAGGAAGAGGAGGAGGAGGACGAGGACGAGGTGGACAGAGAGGACGGAGAGGAGGTGGTGACAAAGTCAAGGTTGTTGGCAGAGATGCTGATTGGCCGGATGAAGTCGGCTCGACGGGAAGCAGCTTCGACGAGATGGCTCCCGAAGGTGTTCTTAAATAAAAGGAATCAGAAGAAAGGGAAACGTGAGGAACGGGAACTTCCTTCCTTTGTTGACAGCCCTGACACCTACACCTCCCTCTCTCTCTCTCTCCTCTCTCTCTCTCTCTCTCTCTCTCTCTCTCTCTCTCTCTCTCTTCGTGCACATCTTCCTGTCCCTCGCTCGTCCCCTGCTGAGAAGTTGCCGAGCCAGAAAACGGGAGGAGACCCCAAAATGACCGACCCCCACCTCTTCCAGATGTACACACACACACGCGCACACACACACACACACACACACACACACACACACACACACACACGAACACACACGAAAACTAGGTTCACGCTGGGACCCTGGGGGGGTCAGAGGTCGGGGCTAAGTGCTGCCAGACGATCAGGGAATTCAGCGGCTGTGCATGAGTGTTTCGAGGGCTGCCGGTAGTCATAACAGTTTCCCGAACAAAACTCTTGAAAGTGAACCTCGGTAAACATCGGATTTGAAAAGGAGTGAAGATGTTCCCTTGCTAATTCAACACTTAAAACACAGCGCCACATATATATGTTGATATGTCAGAAAAATAGTTTTTATTGCAGCTCCGTTCATTGTGTTGCAGTGAATATATTATATTTCCTGACAAGATGTGCCGATTTGAAGTTAAATCAATGCTCAGGGTGCCCTTTTTTGGATTTGCTTGTTTGTTTGTTTGTTTGTTTGTTTTGTTTTGTTTCCTTGGTTGTATGAATAGAAGATATTTGTAAATGCAGTCAGTAAGTCAATTAATACCTGACACACACTACATTTGTGGAGGGCAACAATTTCAGCAACGCAGCAATCCACACGCTAACACACTATTCCCATTCCCCAATAACCCAGCCCTGGTTTAAAAAAAATAAACTGGACTTTGGCGTAAACATATATGGCGGACAGCGGCCACAAAAATGATACGAACCTCGGGGCTTGCCTGACCAGCGTTGGAAGAGGGAAATCAGGCACAGAACTGGGCTAATTGTCCTGTAGTGTGCACCCAACATAACCCTCTTACACTGATTACCCGTGAAGAATATCTCATTGCTGTTCATGAACACACTCTCTCTCTCTCTCTATCTTCTTCCCCTATATGTCTCTATCTCTCTCTTTCTCTCTCTGTCTCTGTCTCTGTCTCTGTCTGTCTCTCTCTCTCCTCTCAGTGTCTCTGATGGATCCATAACACTGGACTCTGCCACTTCAACCACGAGTACATTTTGATGTGCTCGAGTTCATGGCTGTGTGTGCTTGAATGTGCATGTGTGTGTGTGTGTGTGTGTGTGTGTGTGTGTGCGTGTGTGTATGTGTGTGTGGGCTAGCATCAGGCATCTCTTGTCTCTCAGTCAGCATTCAGCTACCATTGGTCATGGCTAGCAGTTCTTTGTGTTATCCTAGTCGCTGTGTTACAGCGGCGTGGAATGTGTGTGTGTGTGTGTTTGTGTGTGTGTGTGTGTGTGAGAGAGCGTGTACACACACACGGAAGGGAAAGTCAATGAATGTGGCGGACACACACACACACACACACACACACACACACACACACACACACACACCTGGGGCACAATCAGATGGTTGCAGAGGCTTTTACAGCCAAACCTCTCCAGAACAGAGAGTCATATTGTACCACACATCCGCCTCGATGTCAGCTCCGCAGCCCAGAGAGGGAGCACATCAACGGGGGGAGATGTACATGAGACAACACCCCCCCCCCCCACCCCCAGGCTTCTGACACGCAACAACCACATCAACAGGCTGGCTGTGGTGACCATAAAGAACCCCCCCCCCCCACCCCCAGGCTTCTGTACAAACCACACTCACACTCAGACAAGTGGCTAATCAGAGAACTCAATAAAAATGACTCGTCAATAACACACGTACCGATAGGATTGATTCATTACGATTGTCATTACCGCGACACGGTGTTGTTGGAGTCGTAACGATGTGGTT